>JASDQU010224628.1:17647-28544 GCA_032191745.1 Picea mariana | reverse complement strand
AAAAATAAAAAATTTACAATTCAAACATGCGAAATAATACATAATTCAAAAATTGTGATTAAAACAATTTATTGACATACATACCAAAAGAGTGGATATGTCATCCTCCAACATACTCTTTCCCACAAAATATATTGTAAACATATTTTCCACCAAATATAATTTAGACATCTGTAAAAATAAAAAAACATAATAAAAAAACAACACATTTTAGCATATATACTGTAACTTAATATTAAATAAACAATAAGAAATAATAACATAACCAACGAGAGTTAAACAGATTTAAGATATAGTTACTCTTCAATTAAGAGTACATGATTTAAACAATTTCTAAATCTTATCTAAAATATTAAAAAAAAAATAAAGAGAAAAATTATGTTCTTGGTAAAAAACAAATTGAATTAGAGTTAGATAATAATCTCAAAACAAATATACAACTGTGTATGAAGAAAGTTTACAAATTTTCATATTAAGTCATTCTTCTAATTAAATACTTATCTCCTTGTGGATAAGGTCTCAAATCCTTTAGGTGAAATTCTCCTTGTGGATAAGGTCTCAAATCCTTCAGGTGAAATTCTCATCCAAGTGATGTTATCATGTTATTAGTAAAATAAATTGAGAGTTAGAGTTACATAATAATCTAAAAATAAATATAGAATTGTGTATGAAGAAAATGAACAGAAATCTTCATATTAAGTCATTCTTCCAAAAAAATTCTTATCTCCTTGTGGATAAAGTCTAAAATCCTTCACGTGAAATTCTCATTATGGATAAAGTCTCAAATCCTTCAGAAAATCTCATCCCAGATGATGTTATTTGACCATATTTACACAACAATAAAATACTAATCTCCTCAACAGTTAAATACTTCTCTCTTCTTCTTCTGCAATGGTCATATTATCAAATTCCACGATTCCTTTTCAAAATAAAGAACTCATAAATCTCCATATTAAGTCATTCTTCCAAAAAACTACTTATTATCTAAAAAAGTTCACAAATCATAATTTTAAAAACCATCCTTTCATAAAATACTTATCTCCACTTTCTTCGGTGGAATATATGTTGTCATATAATCTTGCATGTAGATGAAGAAAACACAAATCTATACATGTATATTATTTCATTCTTAAAAAACCATTTAAATGGAATGTATTCATATTAGATATAATGAAATTATCTTTGAAATTATGTGAGCGAGGTCACATATACAATATGTGTGAGCTTATTTGTAAATCTAATTGAATGTTTGTTTTTGTGATTAGTAACCAATTTTGTTAAGAGTTTGACAATACCCTGGCAAGAAAGAATTCACATCGTTGTATGTAGAAAACAATTTTTTTCCATACTATGTCATTCTTGGACAAGAAAGAAAGGAATGCAATCGAGGAAAATTTAGAAACTCTCTTTTCTAATTTGGGATATAGTCTGTTCTCAAATATTCAAACATGTTCAAGTTCAAAATTAGGTCTTCATCATGATCTAACCTTAAATAAGTTTGAATGTACACCATTTAAGACAATGATAAACCTATCTAGGGGTTCTATATATTTCAAAATAATTGATCAAAGTGTTGAATAGGAAAGGTTAAACTAAAAATTTGAGAAAACAAAAATTTGATAAGAGTAAAAAAAATACATTTATGAATCATCCTGAATGGACACATCCTTCACATATCTGGGTACTTCCTCCGCTTCCTCCTCAATCCCAATCTCCCTTCACAACACACTTTCAAGTACTCTCTTCTCCACATTAGCCTATATAACACATTTCAAATTTGAAAATTTGAAAAATTACATTTAAATGATTATAACACATTAATTTTAAATGATTTTAAGACATTAAATAATACATGTGAACTCCCACCCTCTTCAAACTCTCCCAATGAGAATTGACACAAGCCTGCCCAAGTAGTAGGAGATGGAATAGGGATCTGTGATAAACACAATTAAGAACTAAATCTAGAATTCAATGTGTTCACAATTATACAAAATTATAAATGTTGTTGATCTCTTATTCAAAAGAGTGGAGATTGAAAAACTATTAGAGAACACATACCTAATTCAACCCATCCAAGTTTAAACTTGTCGAATTAAGTCCCCTACCGACTAGAGATTCGTTTAACGTATCTTCAAACTGTAATTAATGGCAAGAATAAATCAGTTATTTATATAGAGACAATGATATCTAAATCTAGAAGTAGAAGTAGACTATCATAAAATGCGTCAAAAATTTTCCAAATCGAACACATACCAATCTGCGGTTTGGGTCATCATTCTGAATGACCTTCTTCCAACCATCCCTACAAAAATTTTCATGCTCCGAAACATCTTCTGCTGGCATTTTATCTAACTCCGCATCTGTTTTATCAACAAATGTGGTCTGGGAATTGGCTTTCGCTCGTTGACGCTTCATGCCAACATCAACACCATAAAAAATACCTTCCAATTTTTCCCTAATTGTAGTCCTGGCCTCTTTTCCAAGTTTTGATGTAGCCTGGAACTCTAAAAGAGAAGCAAATTCCCCTGTTGGGTGAGGTACTAAAGGTCTTGGAGGCCTCGACAATGTCACACTTCAATATGCCCCTTTGCGATCATATGTACGTCCTTTACCAGTCCCATAATATTTGGAATATAGACTAGTATAATTGGGGTGCATGTGCAAGAAAAACTCTACAAAAAAGTGTCTTGCAAAATAGTGTGGAACCTCATCGTTCCACGAAAATTTTCCATATGCTACCAAAAATCTTTTATACATATGTCCTGCAAAGTCAGCGTGCTTAAAATATTACACCTTCAACATCTTCCTCTTTGTGCCCTCTTTGAAATTGAACATGGAAATGGCGTCTTCCTTTGAAACTCAATTTTTTATTGTCTCCCATTTATATGGGCCCATCACCTCTGACTTTCGTCACCTCATTAGATCGACAAAACTATTAGTGGTTGGCCCCATCTTCTAATATACATCCATAAAGTTTTCCATGAATGAAAAACAATTTGCAAACTTTTTTTTCTCTCCTAAGAGAGTTCCAAGACCACCAAGTCATTTTCCAACCTCTTTTTAACACCTAAGCATCACTCAAGCGTCATTACTTCAGTATTCCCTTCCTAGGGAATTTCATCACCAACACCTGAATGATAGGTAGATGTAGGCGTGTAATCTTTTGTTTCTTGTTAACGCGGCCTCCTAAATCCACCTTCACCCTCTACACCGACATTTGAATCTTCATGAAAACCACTCTCATTATCGACCCTTTCTCTAAATTGATTGTCTACACACACATTTGAAAGTAACTTCAAGCTTAACCTCACATAAATTTAAATACAAAAAAATGTAACAAAAATAAACAAAATCAAAGAAAATTACCAGAAATATTCTCTTGTCTAGAGGTATTCCCTACACTCTCATGTGTAGGAGTATCAATATGCAACCTATCTAAGAAGGCTTCATCCATAGAACTGGACTGAGAAGGTTCTGCAGTTGATCTCTTCACAGAATCGTTTGAAAATATCCTTTGATGAGATTGTTGTTTCTCACTCGGAGTCTCAATCGAAGAAAGAGTTATTGTTCTTCTTTCTTGAGAATACCTAAAGCATTTGCAAGGAATGTTTGGAGAACCCTGTGTCGACATCTCTCCTCAATATCTATCCACAATGCAGATTTTATCAATAAAAATGCAGATGTGTACACAAGTTCAAGCAATTAAAAACGTAGAGATAAATCAAATTTTTAATCAATCAAGTCACAGAGGTACTCGCTCAGTATAAGGTGCAAAGACTAGACATTCAACCATGAATCAATATACTCAAATATAAGTAAGGGGTCCATAGACAACAGGGAAAATTCTTATCCTTCACTCATCATCCATGCACAAAAAAATAAGGCATTTGAATCTATAGGTATTTAAACACCGAAGTGACAACCGTCGATTCAGATCCTGACCGACTGCTCAGGCATAGACTGATGACTAAAGGGATAAGTGACAAAATATAAAACCACAATATTTTCATAATAATCAGTAAAACCCACACATAGAAGTCATTGAAATCAGAAGTTGGATTTGCCAAGGGACTATCATTCAACTCAGACGTTTATCATTTGCAATGCACATCAAAGAAGAAGACACAAATCCTAGACATTCAACCATGAATCAATCAACTAAAATATAAGTAAGGGGTCCGTAGACAACATGGAAAATTCCTATCCTTTACTCATCATCCATGCACAAAAAAATAGGGAATTTGAATCTATAGGTATTTAAACACCAAAGTAACAATCGTTGATTCGGCTCCTGTCCGACTACTCAGGCATAGAATGATGACTAAAGTGATAAGTGAAAGAAGATAAAACCACAACCTTTTCATAATAATCAATAAAACCCACACACAGAAGTCATTGAAATTAGAAGTTGGGTTCGCCAAGGAACTATCATTCAACTCAAAGGTTTATCATTCACAATCCACATCAAAGAAGAAGACACAAAGACTAAACATTCATCCATGAATCAATCAACTAAAATTTAATTAAGGGATAGACAGGAGGACAAATTCTTATCCTTTACTCATCATCCATGCACAAAAAGGCAGGGAATTTGAATCTATAGGTCTTTAAACACCGAAGTGACGACCATCGATTCGGCTTCTGGCCAGCTGCTCAGGAAAGGACTGATGACTAAAGGGATAAGGGACAGAAGACAAAACCACAATCTTTTCATAATAATCAATAAAACCCACACAGAGAAGTCATTGAAATCAGAAAGTTGGGTTCGCCAAGGGAAATCAATTCAAAAAAAAAGAAAGCAAGTGGATTCATTAAAAGTTCCCTATGGTTGGATCCACTAAAAAAACGTATTAGAACATTTCTTTAATATTCCTTAAAATTTCCCTATAGTTGGATCCACCAAAGACCGCATATAATGTAATGCATTAGAATCCCCAAACCAAAGAGTTTAATTTTCATAACATCAGACACCCATGTTTTAATCACAACAAGGTGAAGGTCTTGCATGAACATGGATTACATGTCATTTCTTTAAACTTCCCATTAGCATTGTTTAAATGTCATTGAGTTTTTATACTGATTCCTTTATTGTCATGTTTAATGGGATGGGATTGAGGGTTGTTTGTATTCCTAATATAAATTAAGATGAGGTGGAGGAAATGTAATTTTTGTGATAATGTTATATTATATAACATATGAACTGTGAAAATGCTATATTATATATTTGGATCACTTGAGAGATTTAAGGACAAATTGTTGGATAGGTGTGGATATAGTTGAACTAAATACATAACTGTGAAATATTTTATGGTCACCTAAAGTTACATAAAGGGACCTAATTTTACTATAAACTAAGGGATTTCCACTAAGGGATTTATACCTAATTGTTACATAAAGGAACCATATTTTCACTAAGGGATTTCTTAACTATAAAATCCCTAGCTCCCTTGCTTGATATAGTTTTGAGTTTATTTATTGTTGATTATTAAACCTAACATGATGTCCCTCCATGTCTAGAACTTATTTTTACCTTGAAAACAATTGTAAATTGTATGAATTTTGGCTCTAAGAAAAAAATAAACCCCTTTTGAGACACTCATCAATCTTGTTATATTATATATGGATATGAAGACTTGGGTTGTATCATTTCTATATAATCATGGATAAATACTGAGAAAATTCAAAAGTGTAAATATAATTTATAATCTTATAATTAATATCATACAACCTATCCTATCCTTATATAATTAGTTATTTCCCCATTAAGAGAATGACTAAAACTAGGTACCTAATGTACAGGCACAAGAGACTACTAACATGAAAGAAAATACATGCTACCTATGATTTCTTCAAACTCTAGTCAAAGCCACCTATGGCTTAATGGGGGTTGCCATAAACATGCAAATTCTTGGCTAAATCATTTGAGAATGGAGAAGGAGATCACTCTATAGAACATTGATATACCATTAAAAATACT
The DNA here is from genome assembly GCA_032191745.1 of Picea mariana. Lineage (NCBI taxonomy): Eukaryota > Viridiplantae > Streptophyta > Pinopsida > Pinales > Pinaceae > Picea > Picea mariana. Next base: position 22,567 of record JASDQU010224628.1, on the reverse strand, counting down.
ATTAAATCAAAATTCAATGAGATATAAATACTTAGGAAGAGTTTTTGTTAACTAGAAGGTAGGGATAAAATGTGGTTTCTATCATAAAAACTCCGATATGATATGGGTTTTCATTAGAAAATGTTTCTACTATGAGTGGATATATCATTAGTGTTAGGTCACATGGCCCTCATAACATTATGATTCATTGTTTCCTCACATTGTTCCTACCATGTTTAAATTATAATAATTCAATTTTAAAGATGGATGAATGTTGAATTATTATTCTTTCTTTAATGAGGATTATTTGAAGTTCGATTTACTTTATTTATTTGTATGCATGATTAGTTGTGAACATTTTAAAAATATTCATATAAGAAACATCACTTGTTATTATCAACTATGTGTGGGATATGTATGTGCTAGCTATGCCTACATATCCAACACAAATCCAATATTATGGTTCAATAAACACATTAGTTACTAATTTCTAGATTATTAATGAAATAATTAATAAGTTGTCAATTTGAATTTATATTATATATGAATATAACTATCATCAATAAGATAAGCATTCAATAACTTTGGTCAATATGTGTGAAGTAATAAATGAGTATAATAATTAGTTCCCATCTAAGACTCTTTTATTTCTATAAATTAGAATTTATCATCCAAAATGAAGTATTTGTTATAATTATTCCTAAATAGTCAAAGGGTCTCTACAATTGGAAAAGACCACCAAAGTGGGAGACAGGTTCCTTTTTGAGTAGTTTACTATGATAAGAGTGTATGGTTTGGAAGAGAAGCCATATCAAGAGTGACAGTTCAATTTGATTGTTCTACAGACTGAAAAAAGTGAAATTCAATCAGTGAATGTCGATTGGATGAATTTCAAGGAAAAACCAAATCTACACAAGTAGGCCACTAATGTCTTACATAGAGATGTGACCAAGACTCATGACAATATGTAGGATATGTTAAGAATAGGGGGGAGATTTACTTACCCATTATCGCTAGGTCTCACTAGATGGTTTCTAGATGTGTTTTTTCAATCTAGTCCAAATATAAATGACTCTTGGAAATGAATATTTCTTTCTCTTGTTATGAAATGAAGAACACGAAAAAATGCAAAACTTGGTGTGAATTACAAAATCATGTTAATCATCAAGTTTTTGAATGAAAATTTTGTTTGAGGCCTTAACTAAGGGAGAATATATCTGGGAACCAAATCCAATATATGGCCATCCATGCCCAAAGTAGTGTGGTTGGATGAAATACATTCCATGTTATTTTCCTTGCATCAACAAAAAAAGGAATTGTCTCCTTTGGAAAATTGACATTCGTAAATGCAAGGTGTCTATGGGATTGAAAAAAGTGAAATTCAAAGTGAATGTTGATCAGATGAATTTCAAGAAAAAACCAAATCTACACAAGTAGGTCACTAATGTCTTACACATAGATGTGACCAAGACTCATGACAATATGTAGGACATGTTAATCATAGGGGGAGATTTACTTACCCATTATCATTAGGTATCACTAGATGGTTTCAAGATGTGTTTTGTCAATCTAGTCCAAATATAAATGACTCTTGGTAATGGATATTTCTTTCTCTTGATATGAAATGAAGAACACAGAAAAATGAAAAACTTGGCATGAATTACATAATCATGTTAATCATTGAATTTTTGAATGGAATTTTTGTTTGAGGCCATAACTAAGGGAGCATATATCTGGGAATCAAATCCAATATAAGGCCATCCATGCCCAAAGTAGTGTGGTTGGATGAAATAAATTCCATGTCATTTTCCTTGTACACACAACAAATATACCATATGCATTCACTTGTTGATAAGTGGTGCAATGATATTCAAGGTGTTATAGATCAAGGTATCCCATGGATTTTATTTATAATATGAGAATCTCATCTAATAAGGTATCCCATGGATGCCTACCAAAGTATCTAATTGGGAGTAATAGTGAGATCATGATTTTTTGAGGATTTGTATGGGGACTGACTCACATTACATCATATATCATAGCTTGGCCTGACTCACTAACCTAAGGAATCTTAATAGCTTGGGTAATGACCATTACAGATTACCTAAAACAAAATCAATCTATGAATAGGTTGACTCATTATAGAATTACCAACATTAACAAAGTAATATAGATTTTATGTTCATGGAAAATATCTTGAATCTTAGTGTTGATTCTTAGTGTAAATGTTTGCTAGCAATCACTTTGAACCTAATCAATATATGAATAGGTTGACTCCTTATAGAAATACCAACATTAACAAAGTAATATAGATTTTCTATTCATGGAAAATATCTTGAATCTTAGTGTAAATGTTTTCTAGCAAACACTTTGAACCTAGTTTTATTTGATCAATTCATTCTTAAAAAAATTGTCACTTGTGATTACTTATTTTTAATAATATTTTTTTAAGACTCTTGTACACTACGAAATTGTGCTAAAAAATACAATGCACTCAAGAAATAATTGTTCCATATAGATTCTTGTTCTTGAACTACAATCATACAATATGAAACTAGATTATTCTTTGTCAAGTACAATGCCATATTCACTCTTCGTAATTCAATTCCATCTTACTCATAGTTGTTTATATATTTCTTCTATGTGGATCTTGGTGTATCACCTATTGCAACAAATTTTTTCATCTCATTAAAAATGAATTTATTTTCACCTAGATAAAATGAAATTTTGTTCTTTTAAAAAATTTAGATTATTTTAATTTTTTGGGATGCTAAGTTACAATGGTTGTCATTTTGAATTCTATGTGTTCGAAATGAGTAGAGGTAGTAACAACATTGTCGTATGACTTTTATTGGGCTTCTCCACTTCCATGGAAATTTATCTTATCTATATCAATTATTAAAAAAGTTCATTATATAGTTATTGAGAATAATTTTGAGAATTAACTCATCCTATAAATTTTTCTTAATAAATATGAATTATTTAATCGATTCTTCAGTTTGTTATTGAGTATAATTTTGAAATTTAGTTTATGTTTTTTTAGGTTGCACATTTATGCAAATAAAACTACTTCCCAATATAAAAGGAACGATACATAAGTTGAATCTAAGTGTAAAGTGTATATATTCTCTCTGTCCACCTTTATTACATTTTCATTCTTTCAATCGAGTCTTTTTGTTTATTTTTTAAATATTAGATATGTGCATTGATAGTTTTGACTTTCTTTTTTAAATAATTTTGAATTTTTTTGAATTTACCAAATTTAAGGCGTCCATATTGAGTTCAATAATATCTTTACATATTAATATCAAGTAAATGAAATTCAAAGTTAGGCATGCCAATTCAATTTACAATGGGTTATATAGAAAGGTGACTTCGGGTTTGTAACATCCCACTCTTGCTCACTAAGCGAACTTATTCTTTGAGGACACTTTCTCACAAGTGATCCGGATTTTATGCTATTAAAACTTTGATTTTGATTATGAGGCGTTGTGGGTTGATGACATGTTATTTTACTGCATTGACATAGACAGGTGCTATTGACTTGGTTTTACTGAGTGTGTAGGATTTTGGACCTCGATGATGCAGAGGCGTTGTTGGAACACTTGGACTATGGATCGATTCAGGGAGTGTAACATTGGGGTTTGATTGTATTATTGTGATATTAGTGCATCTGATTAGATGATATGATATGGATATATTCTGACATGATTTGTTGATGATGCAGGCTGACGATATCTTTCCGACCAAACTCACATGTGGAGTGAAGGGGTCATGCACGACTACCAGAGATGTTGAGGGAGAGGTTTGGACAACAGCCCTGCCACAGCCTACTAGTACTCTCGCCATGGCTCGAACTATAGGTTAACGATTACCTAGTTCAAGAGGACCCATGATTTCCTGAGGACCGACTGCGACAGTCGCTCACGATGATTCTAAGGGGTGCACAATAAGGAAGGGCCCTTATTCCTTAGAGGCCCTTACTCTCCCACAAGTTCACCTGGCAGAGTATTGACTCCAGGGGTTATTGATGTCTACCAAGTCAGTCAAGAGGCGAGTGGCACCCTTGGAGCACGTGGTGCATCCTGAAGGGCACATCATGCAAGAAAAATGGAAAGAGGTGAGTGGAACCCTTGGAGCACATGGTGCATCCTGAAGGTCACGTCGCGCAAGGGAACAAATGAGGCGAGTGGCACCCTTGGAGCACCTGGTGCATCGTGAAGGGCACATCGCATTGTTATTGATAAAGGAATGAACCTAGATAGCCTTAGGATGAACTATGTGATAAGAATTAAGAAAAAAAAACCATTCTCGCTAATAAAATGTCGTCCATCACGAAAATTAAGGTCTAAGTCTAAATTATGCTAGTGGTAAAGTTTTATGCTTTTTATAAAAAATAAAAATAAATAAATAAATAAAGAGTATGATCTTCGTTAAATCTTGTAACATGGAGGGAGTAAGAAGTTTAATTTATTCATAAAAAAAAACGGGAATTAATTGTTTTATTATTTTTAATTTAAAATATATTAATTATATAAGAAAAGGGAAAAAGGGTTAATTTCCACACCTGCCTTTTTGAGTTCTAATAAAAAATGGGAAAGAGGAAAAATCTAAAATATTAGGAAACTAGGAAAAAAGGTAAACATAAAAAGGGAAAAAGGGAACATAAAGGAAAAGGCGGAAAGTCAAACTTAGTAAAGTATCTACCATTTAAGAGCTTTCTAATTTAAACTGAAGTAGCAATTTAATAGTGGGGAAAGTCATTAAAACCTGTAAGAGAATTTGGGGACACCTAGGAGTGATTCTTGGAGTAACTCTTGGTGGGTGAGGGAAATAAGAGAATTTAAATTAATTAAAGAAATTAATTAATGGAAAAGTGTAGGGGATGAGTGACACTTGTACGAAGTGGAATTTTTAGGAATTTATTTTTAAAACTTTAAT
>JASDQU010224628.1:0-17547 GCA_032191745.1 Picea mariana | reverse complement strand
GTTTAAGGAGTAGAAAATTGACACTCTTGGCACTGGATCGTGAGCAAAAAATAGATGTCAAAATAAATAATAGAAAAGATCGATAAAGGTGGATTGATTCATTTTATAATTGTTGACAGTTGACACTCACCTCTGATTGATTAATGTTGATTCATTCGTCGTATTTGGTAACATTCGTAGGCTACGGTGCATTGGTTCTGACCGAATGTAACTGTATTTTAATGGAAGAGGCACCCACTTGGTTGTAGTGGATAGAACATGCCATATCTCTGTCCCCACAGCTATCTAATTTAGATGTTGCGTGTAGCCCGAGAGACTTGAAAGTTCAAATTAAGTTGGGTGCATTTCAATATGGTTTTGAACTTACATTGGGAAGGTGAATTGCATTATTAAACCCAGCGTCCGTTGGGTGATAGACCAGTAATTTCAAATTGATGGATGCGTTGATTAATGAACTTAGTGTGATGGACCTGTAATTTTCCAATTGACAATGGTGTTGACAGTGTCTCTGTTGGGCGAGTCTAAAGCACTGCATGACTGGGTGGGGCAACGATTCTGTTAATGGTAGAATTGGCGATATAAAAGGGACAACATATTTTATATCAACATCAATTGGAATTTATTATTTACTGCAACCACGATTTGACTTCCTGTTAGACGGCGTCCTTACCCTAAGATCAGCATTGGGAATTATGAATTTAAGCTCTATGTTTTTAATATCCTATTACTCAGCTTGATGGTTTTTTTTTTACTAATGTCATTCGTGATGAATGCACTACATTACTGTCGCCCCTGAATAAGCTAGTAGCCTTATCTTGACCGAGATATACTTTCCTAGATAGTGTTTTTACATGGTATGTTAATCATGTATTGACAGTGTATTAAATTCCTCTTTTGGGATAAAATCCTAGCTTTATATCTACTCCTGGTGACAAAGATACCTTAGGGTAATCTGGTTGTTTTATTTTACCTTAATCAAATTAAGGATTTAGTATCGGTATTTAATATTGTTATCTTCTATGTTAATTTTATTTTGAAGGATAGGTACCTTAATAAATTGCTTAGGGCGTGCATATTGTATTTGTTGCGTAAGAAAATTTATTGTGTTGTTTGATTGTCTTATTCGTTTCACCAACTTGTTGTTGGGTGTTGGGGTTAGTTGTCAGGTGTCTGGGTAGTCCTTGATCTCCTAGCACGTTGATTTAACTGGGGTCGAGGGTCCTTTTGATGTTGTGAAACGGTTGTTGCCACTCCTTTCACCTAGCGACGACATGATTCTTGATGAGGGTATGATTGCGCGCCTTTAGGATAGAGGCGAATGAAAACTTGGCCAGAGTCTGCGCTTCCCATAGTGGGCATTGTTGCTCATTGTAGTTGTTGTTGGTGTTTGGATTGTAATGCCTTCTTGTGTTGGGTTTCATGCTCCATCCAGGTTCTAGTTAGTTGGTCGTCGACGTCGTGGTGTCGGGAAGGGGATTTTTCCACTTAGCTTGTAGGCATGGTCATGTTGTGTCAGGCGGATGGTCGTATCTATCTGCCGCTTTACGCATGTTTCGCTAGTTTCTTCCATGCTAGTGAGTGGATTCGTAGTTTTCTGATGCATGTTCCGCGGGCGTGTGTTCATGGTCAAGTTGAGTGGTTCAACTGATGTCAACGTTGCCTTCTTCCCTAAGAACTAAAAGGGGAAAACAAAAAAAAAAATTGCTTCCCTGGTATCTGTATCAAAGAAGGGGTCGTTACATATGGTATCAGAGCAGGTTAAACCCTGCGACTGTGGACCGCCTTGCTTTCCACTGCAGTAAACCTTTGAGTATCAACCTAGCGCTGCTTAAAAATTTAACGAGTTCATCCAATCATCTCGTTTAGAGGACCCTTGGAGGTTTGCAACGTGGTGCCGTGGAAGGAAGTGGTACACTTGAAGAGGTTTCCGCACCCTCGGAGTCGAACCCCCAAGGGGAGGGAAAATTCCTTGGGCTGTATTTGCTTGTTGCAAGGGATGACAATGCTCTGACAAGGCTCTTCTAGGTAATGTGAAAGGGCCTTGATTCACCATCGGTACTGAGATAAGGACAGGGCACTTGTATGCCTAATGGTCCACAGTGTGCCCTTGCTAGTATCGTTAGCATCCACCGAGATCTTGAGAGAGTTTAGTTCTCGAGTCCTCAAGTGTCGCAGATGGATGTTCCATCAAGGCACAGTTGTAGAAAAAGGAGTTGTGTTTCACGCTTCGCAATTACGACCTTCGACATGAAGGATTGCATGGTGGTATTTCAACTGAAGTGGAGTGCTCTTCTATGGCGGAAGACGCTTTTGCCACTTTTGAACATGGCCATGGACGACGTGTCATGGGAAATATTTGAGGAACGGTTCCAGGAGAGGTGTCTTTCTGAGGGATTCGTTGAGTGTCAACTCAACGAGTTTGTCACCTTGCAACAAGGCAGCCGCATGGTGCTTGAGTACAAGGCCTATTGGGAGCTTCTTCGGTATGCTCCGTGCCTTTTACCCAGAACCTTAAGGTCAAGAAGTTAGATCTTGGCCTTATTTTTAGAATTCAAATTCTACTTCAGATACCAGGAGTACTGGACCAAAGAAGGGGTGTTGGACATGTCGGGAGCCACACTACCAGTGAAACTACCCTGTAGAGAGGACTAGAGTGTCTAGATTAGTCGGACCCACTACTATGGGAATTTTGGGCAAGGCCCATCGGATTCTTTCAGTGGTGAATCCGCTAGGAAGATCACCAATCAAATGTGCTCGAGACGTCCAATACCATTGTTGAGAAGACCCTTAGTATTTGATAGATCCCGATGTGACTGAGAGTTTCATTTCTGGTGCAGCGCTAAAAAGGATTAAGGTAAAGGAAGTCAAACATGATGAGTTTAGCATCGTAGAGATGGAATTGGGAGCCAAACAAAAGGTTGGAGGAAAGGTTATGGGCTATACCCTTGACCTGGGAGAGTTTGTCACCAAGGCTAACCTATACATCATGATCTTAGGATCATCTGATGTCGTGATCGGTATTGACTGGTTGGAATCGCATGAGGTGATACTCAACTGTAAGAAGAAATAGTTGAGCTTGGTCGTTGATAAGGGATGAAGACGAGTGATTGTAGGTCAGAACCAGGGAGTTTCCCTGAGGTTCATCTCTTCCTTGCTGCTACAGAAGAGAACGCACAAGGGGTGTAAGCTTTGTGCAATCCTAGCGTTAAACGAGAAGGGAGTAGTAGAAGGTATAGAACACCTTTTGGTGGTGAGAGAGTTTGCAAACGTCTTACCGGAGGAGTTACCTGGGATGCCACCGGAGAGGGAATTGTATTTTACTATAGACCTAAAACTGTGGACTGAACCGATAGCTAGGTTGCCTTATCGGATGTCAACCCTAGAGTTATAGGAGTTGAAAATGAAACTGAAAGAGTTGTTGGACCTGGGACTGATACGTCCAAGTGTGTCACCGTGGGGTGCACTTGTTATTTTCATACAAAAGAAGGATAGGTCATGGAGGCTTTGCATTGACTACCGTCAATTGAACAAGGCCACGATCAAGAATCAATATCTATTGTCGAGAATTGATGATCTATTCCATCAGATGAAGGGTGCGAGGGTGTTCTCAAAGATCGACTTGTGATCAGGATACCACCAGTTATGGATTAAGGAGGATGACGTCCCTAATACTGCCTTTAAGATGAGGTTGGGACATTACGAGTTTATTGTTTTACCACTGGGACTGATGAACACCCTAGGGGATTTCATGAGGTTGATGAACGGGGTGTTCCATGAGTACTTGGAAAAGTTCGTCCAAGTACTCATTGACGATATTTTGATCTACTCCCGGATGACGGAGGAGCATGAAGAGCACTTGCGCTTGGTACTACAGTGTCTGCGAGAGCACAAATTGTATGGGAAGTTATCCAAATGCTCATTTTATCAATTGAAGATCCACTACTTAGGGCACGTCATCTCCGGTGAGGGTATCACTATGGATCCAACGAAGGTCAAGGCTATTACAGAATGGCCTATGCCGACAAATGTACCGGAAGTGCGTAGCTTCATGGGTTTAGCAGGATACTATCGACGGTTCATCGAGGGATTTTCGAAGATAGCAAATCCGATCACGGAGTTGCAGAAGAAGAACAAGAAGTTTGTTTGGATTGAGAAATGCGCAAAAAAATTTCGGAGGCTCAAGGAGTTGTTGACATCAACACTGATATTAAAGGTCCCGGACATGGACGCGGACTTCTTGCTATGCACTCAGACATCCAAGGAAGGCTTAGGTAGAGTCTTGATGCAAGATAGTCGAGTGATCACTTACATCTTGAGGAAACTAAGAAGGCATGAGGAGAACTATGCAACACACAATTTTGAGTTGTTAGCCATCGTTTATGCCTTGAAGGTTTGGAGACACTACCTTGTTGGACAAAAAATTGAACTAAAGACGAACCAATGTAGACTACAACACATCTTTATGCAAAGCGAACTGAATGAGCGACAATGACATTGGTTGGAATTACTTAGCGAGTACGACTTTGAGATTACTTACATAAAAGGAACAATGAACTGAGTGGCAGATGCATTGAGTAGGAGACCAGGCATCTTTTTAGTGTTTCCTCTTCAGACGAATCTATGTGAAAATATTCTAGCTACAATGCAATGATGACTGGTACAAAGAGGTCAAGGATTTTATCGGACAAAACACAATGATGGTACCAAGATTTGAAGGATTACGATTGACGACGATGGATTATTGAGGTTTAAAAATTGGATCTACATACCGCCAAATGACGAGTTGAGGATGTCAATCCTGAGTGAGGCTCATAGAGCAGTTTACATGGCTCACCTGGGAGTCACGAAGATGAGGGCAAACCTTAAACCCTTATTCTTCTGGAAGGGAATGAAGGCAGGGATAGTCAATTATGTGGTCAGATGTCTAGAATGTCAGCAAGTAAAGGATGAACATAGACACCCAGCAGGATTACTACAACCACACGTTATTCTGGAATCGAAATCGGAGGTTATTCGATGGAATTTATTGTTGGATTTCCACTGACGGCAAGGAGAAATGACTCGATTTTCATAGTAGTATAAACTCTGACGAAGAGTGCTCACTTTAATCCAATGCATACAATGTATCAGGCACCTGACATAGCTAGAGTTTCCATCAGTGAGATTATGAGGCTGCATGGCATGCCTAAGAGGATTATATCTGATCATGGATCGGTGTTCACTAGATGATTTTGGACGAGTTTCCAAGAGGCCTTGGGAACCAAGCTTAACTTTAGTACAACGTATCACCCAGAGACTGATGGACAGACCAAACGAACGAGCCAGACCTTGGAAGACATGTTGTGCATGTACATAATGGAGCAACAAAAGCATTGGGAGGAATTCTTGCCACTGGTGGAATTCTCTTATAACAACAGTTACCAAAGAACCATTAATATAGTGGCTTTTGAGCCTCTTTACAGGCGACCATATCAGATGCATTTGAGTTGGGATCGGCTTGAGGATGGGGTCTTGGTGGGACCAGAAGGGATCGAAGAAGTGGAAGAGAAAATGCAACCAGAAGACATAGGATTAAGGAAGCGTGGGATCAACAGAATAGTTATACTGATGCGCGTCGTTTTGACCATAGTTACGATATGGCGATTGAGTATTTTTTAGGCGAAAACCGCATAGGATTTTGATCAAGTTTGAAAAAGTGGCTATACTATCTCCTACGATATTGTGGAAAAGAGAGGCCCATGACCTTTTGACTAGCCTTACGGATTCCTGATTCGTAAGCATTATGTCTTTCACATCTCTATCTGAGACTTTATGATTAGAGATCCTACACATGTTTTGAATTGAGAACCATGCGGATGTCGAATGAGGGTGCTCTCACAGCTGAGCTGATCCGCATCTTGGATCATCGCATTTGACAGCTACGATGTCGAACAATAGATCAGGTCAAGGTCCAATGGGACAACTATACTCTGCACTCGATTACCTAGGAGGACGCATATGATATGCGCCAACAGTTTCCTTTGTGTTTGATAGATAGGCTTATGATACTGTGATACACTTTATTTCAGCCTTTATACTGTGAAACTTTGGGAGGAAATTTATACCAAGAGGGGGTGTATGTAACATCTCGCTCTTGAGCACTGAGTGAACTTATTCTTTGAGGACACTTGCTTGCAAGTGATCCGTATTTTATGTTATTAAAGCTTTGATTTTGATTATGAGGTGTTATGGGTTGATGACATGTTGTTTTACTACATTGACATAGACAGGTGTTATTGACTCAATTTTACTGAGTGTGCAGGATTTTGGACCTCGACGATGCAGAGGCGTCGATAAAACCCTTAGACTCCGGATCAAGTCAGGAAGTGTAACATTGGGGTTTGATTGTATTACTATGATATTAGTGCATCTGATTAGATGATATGATATGGATATATTCTTACATGATTTGTTGATGATGCAGGCTGACGATAGCTTGCCGACCAGACTCACATGTGGAGTAAATGGGTCATGCATGGATACGAGAGATGTTGAGGGAGAGGTGTGGATAGAAGCCTTGCCACAACCTACTAGCACTCTTGTCATGGCTCAAACTGTAGGGTAACGATTACCTAGTTTTAGAGGACCCACAATGCCATGAGGGAAGACTGCGATAGTCGCTCACGATGATTCTATGGGGCGTGCGATAAGGAAGGGGCCTTATTCCTTAGAGGCCCTTAGTCTCCCACAAATTCACCTGGCAGAGTATTGACTCTAGGGGTTATTGATGTCCACCAAGTCAATCAAGAGGCAAGTGGCACCCTTGGAGCACGTGGTGCTTCCTGAAGGGCACGTCGCGCAAGAAAAATGGAAAGATTTGAGTGGCATGCTTGGAGCACGTGGTGCATCCTGAAGGGCACATCGCACAAGGGAACAAATGAGGTGAGTGGAACCCTTGGAGCACCTAGTGCGTCCTGAAGGGCAGGTCGTGTTGTTATTGATAAATGAATGAACCTAGATGGCCTTAGGATGAACTATGTGATAATAATTAAAAAAAAAAAACATTCTCCCTAATAAAATGTCACCCATCACGAAAATTAAGGTCTAGGTCTAAATTATGCTTGTGGTAAAGTTTTATCCTTTTTATAAAAAAAATAAAAATAAAATAAATAAATAAATAAAGAGTATGATCTTCGTTAAATCTTGTCACACGGAGGGAGTAAGAAATTTAATTTATTCATAAAAAAGGGGGGGGATTAATTGTTTTATTATTTTTAATTTAAAATATATTAATTAAATGAGAAAAGGGAAAAAGGGTTAATTTCCACACCTGCCTTTTTCAGTTCTAATTAAAAAGGGGAAAAAGGGAAAATCTAAAATATTAGAAAACTATGAAAAGAGGTAAACATAAAAAGGGAAAAAGGGAACATAAAGGAAAAAGCAGAAAGTCAAACTTAGTAAAGTATCTACCATTTAAGGGCTTTCTAATTTAAACTAAGCTAGCAATTTAATAGTGGGGAAAGTCATTGAAACCTGTAAGAGAATTTGGGGACACCTAGGAGTGATTCTAGGAGTAACTTTAGGTGGGTGACGGAAATAAGAGAATTTAAATTAATTAAAGAAATTAATTAATGGAGGAGTGTAGGGGATGGGTGACACTTGTACGGAGTAGAATTTTTAGGAATTTATTTTTAAAACTTTAATTAAATGAGATTTTAGAAAATAACGGGGGTGAGAAACTCTGTATAATGAAGGAAGGAGAAGGATGAAGGAACTTTTTCTGTTTGCATAAAGTTACGCTGCAAAAATATCTACTTGACTGACTTAACTTGTGGGAGTTGGGATACCCAGCTCAGTGAAGAGTGGTAGCTTGGCCTTGCGAGGCAAGCTAGGGGCTAGCTGATTCTACGGATAGTGTGTGTGGCCCCTTTGTGGCTCGGTGGGCTAAGGGGGAAGAAGAGTACCATTAGCATTGGCTGGGAGGTACCGGTGAAGTCTCGTTGGTCGACAAGTGGGAGTTGCACGGAGCGCGCAGGACATCATTAAGAGCGGGCGATTAGGAAACAATATGCTCTTTTCATTTTTTTATGGTAGATTGTATTAGGGCTTATGCTCGGATATGCTTATTTAATGGAGAAGTAAACTAATTTTTAAATAGATGACTGAAACTTTTCTTAGCCTAGATCAATGGTTGTGGACTCCCATGGCCTTTGTTTCCTGCATGTCTTGACTGCCTTGTGTGTATGGATTTTGCCCATTGTGGTTGTTTCCTTTCATCCCTAGATCGTCAGTCCTTGCCTAAGCAGTCGGCTAGGAGCCTGATCTACGGTCGTCGCCTCGGTGTTAATAGACCTATGGATCTCAATGGCTTGCTTTTCTGTTCGAGGATGGTGAGCGTAGGACATTTCTATTAGCCATCTCCCCCTTCAGATTGACCTTGGATGAATGATGGTCTTGCATCTTTCTGCGTTGATTACCTCGGAGGTGGTTTTTCTTCCCGTAACAAAACCACTTTTATTTTCTGCGTTTGCTTGGGCTCTGCATTGATATTTTTACCTCTGCGTTTTATTGTGTTGATGAAAACTATCCTTTGTGTTTCAATACGCATTACCTCGAATTTATCTCTCTGCAATTCATTATTCTGATGGATAAATTACCTCCCGCTCTTAACACTTTCAACCACGAATTGCCTCGGTAATTCAGTGTTTGATGGTGAATTCTTATCCTATGATTTGTTACTGATCCATTGACTTATGTTGTGATTTTGTTACTGTTCGAATGATAGCGATAACAACTACTGTTTACTTACCTTTATTTTTATAAAGTGCAAATTGTTGAGGTAAAACTTTATTAAAGAAATGGAGGTTCTGTGTTTGCCATCTTCAAAAAACAGGAATGGTATTACTAAATTGTAATTTGATTTTCTTGGTAGATTCAGAAGTTTGAAATAATATGAATTTTGTAGTTGGCATGGTTCAAATCGTAATCCTGATGAATGATGTTTAAGGAGTAGAAAGTTGACACTCTTGGCACTAGATCGCGAGGAGAAAATAGATGTCAAATAAATAATAGAAAAGCTCGATAAAGGTGGACTGATTCATTTTATAATTGTTGACAGTTGACACTCACCCCTGATTGATTAATGTTGATTCATTCGTCGTATTTGGTAACAGTCGTAGGCTATGGTGCATTTGTTTTGACCGAATGTGACCATATTTTAATGGAAGAGATGCCCACTTAGTTTCAGTTGATAGAACGGGCCATACCTCCATCCCCACAACTATCTAATTTAAACGTTGCGTGTAGCCTAAGAGACCTGAAAGTTCAAATTAAGTTGGGTGCATTTCAATACAGTTTTTAACTTACATTGGGAAGGTGAATTGCATTATTAAACCCAACATTTGTTGGGTGATAGACCTGTAATTTCAAATGGATGGATGCATTGGTTAATGAACTTAGCATGATAGACCTGTAATTTCGAATTGATGGCTGTGTTGATTAATTAACTCAGCATGAGAGACTTGTAATTTTCCAATTGACGATAGCATTGACAGTGTCTTTGTTGGGAAAGTCTAATGCACCGCATGACTGGGTGGGGTGGTGATTCTGTTAATGGCAGAATTGGAGATATAAAAGGGACGACAGATTTTATATCAATGTCAATTGGAATTTGGTATTTACTGCAACAATGATTTGACTTCCTGTAAGACGACGTCCTTACCCTAAGATCAGTGTTGGGAATTAGCAATTTAAGCTTTGTGTTTTTAATATCCTATTACTCATCTTGATGTTTTTTTTTTACTAATGTCATGCGTTTTGAATGCATTACATTACTATCGCCCTTGACGAAGCTAGTGGCCTTATCTTGACCAAGATCTACTTGCCTAGATAGCGTTTTTACATGGTATGTTAATCATGTATTGACAACATATTAAATTCCTCTTTTGGGATAAACTCCCAGCTTTATATCTACTCCTAGTGACAGCGATACCTTAGGGTAATCTGGCTATTTTCTTTTACCTTAATCAATTTAAGGATTTCGTACTGGTATTTAATATTGTTATCTTTTATTGCTAATTTTATTTTGAAGGATAGGTACCTTAATAAATTGTTTAGGGAATGCAGAGTGTTTTTGTTGCGCAAGAAAATTTATTGTGTTGTTTGATTGTCTTAGTCATTTCGCCGACTTGTCGTTGGGTGGCGGGGTTAGTTGTCAAGTGTCTAGGTAGTCCTCGATCTCCTAGTGTGTTTATTTAGCTGGGGTCGAGGGTCCTTTTGATGTTGCACTACAGTTTTTGCTGCGCCTTTCACCTGTCGATGACATGATTCCTGACAAAGGTAAATGAACACTTGGCCAGAGTCAGTGCTTCCCATAGCGGGCATTGTTGCTCGTTGTAGTAGTTGTTGCAGTTGGGATTGTAACGCCTTTTAAGTTGGATTTCGTGTGCCATCGAGGTTCTAGTTAGTTGGTCATCGATGTCATGGTGTCGGGAAGGGGATGTTTCCCCTTAGCTTGTAGGCACGGTCATGTTGTGTCGGGCGTATGGTCGTATCTCTCTGGTGCTTTATGCATGGTTTGTCAGTTGCTCCCATGCTAGTGCGTGGAGTCGTAGTTGTCTGATGCATGTTCTGTGAGCGTGTGTTCATGGTTAGGTTGAGTGGTTCAACTGATGTCGATGTCGCCTTCTTACCTAA
Source organism: Picea mariana (assembly GCA_032191745.1). Classification (NCBI taxonomy): domain Eukaryota; kingdom Viridiplantae; phylum Streptophyta; class Pinopsida; order Pinales; family Pinaceae; genus Picea; species Picea mariana. The sequence continues at coordinate 6,873 of JASDQU010224628.1, read as the reverse complement.
GAACTAAAAGGGGAAAACAAAAAAAAAAATTGCTTCCCTGGTAGACGTATCAAAGAAGGGGTCGTTACAGGGTTATACATATATGTTTCACGCTTCAAGCATCTTAAATGGAAAACTATAACTAGATATATATATGTTCCTTGGTGTTTATGCTAAATTCTAATATTTATGTTCATAACGGTTTAAATTTCCACATAAAAATTAATTGCCACAAGTAACTCTAGTGCTTGAGTAATCATTTTTCACTGAAAATTTTTGGTTTTAATTTCTAAATAAGGGTTTTAAAGAGGGGGAAGTGAATCTATTTTCTTTTACACGGTGGCATATGTACCTAAATTTTGGCAACAACTCCTTAATCTAAGCAATGTTTTGTACTTAAATAATATCTAATATTCACTTTCAGTAATCGAAGATAAAATTTTCATTACAAACTACTTGACTAATCAAACTACTCCTGTGCAAGTTGTTGTTTAGCATTTGTATCATTCTTAGGAGTTGGTGATTCTTACAAGTGCACATCCTTGGTACACATGATTAAATAAGCATTTCTTCACTCATTAATTTTGATTTCATTTTCCTAAATTTTTCCTTTAACTATTAAAATGATTAGATCTAGGTTTGATGTTGGTTTATCACACTCTAAAAGAATAATTCTAAATTAAACTTCAGACGGAACTAAAATTTGAAATAGCTTTTAGACATAAGCAAAATTCTAAATTTAACCTTCACACTGAATTAGAATTCGAAATAACTCCAGACAGAAACAAAATTTTAAATTAAATCTTCAAATCAAAATAACTGAACTGGATTGGTTTATCACACTCTAAAGGAATAATTCTAAATTAAACTTAAGACAGAACTAAATTTCGAAATAGATTTCAGACAGAAGCAAAATTATAAATTTAACCTCCAAACTAAATTAGAATTTGAAATAACTTCAGACAGAAATGAAATTTTAAATTAAACCTTCAGATCAAAATAACTGAATCGGATATCTATCCCGCTAGACAAATTTCTCGTGGAACAACATTGTAGTGGAGATGCCAATGGCTTGGCCATAGGGCTGGGCCCCCGCAGCCAAGTCACAATCCACTGGAATGTGACTTGATCGCAAGGGGGCATCCCTATGGCCAAACCATTGGCGTGCCCATGGCTTGCCCCCGTGGCAAATTCATAGTCCAGTGGATTGTGACTTTGAATGTGACTTGGTTGCGGGGGGCCAGCCGTGAGGCCAAGTCGTTGGTGCGCCCACGACTTGGCCATAGAGCCCCCCACCTAAACTAAATTTTAATTTAAAAATTAAAATTAAATTTCATATTACAATCTACAGATTAAAATTAAAAAAAAAATACAGTTGCATACGTGAATCTTGGCCCGCTGAACACCCTCCAACACAACATCCCAACCGCCCGCACTCCAACACTCACGAATGCCCGCCAATACTCACGAACACTCACAAACACCCTATGTCCATGACAACATTCGCGAATACTCACAAACACCAACACTCATGAATGCCCACAATCACGAAGGAACGCTCAGAAACACCAAAAGGTTAGAAAAATATTTGAATGTTGATGTGTGGTTTATATATAAACCATCTTTCGACCGAAAAATCTTTCGGTCGAAATATTGTTTCAGCCATAATATTTTTCATCCGCAAGGATATTGTCGGATGGAAAAGATCCATCCGACTAAATATTTACACGCAAATTGAGGATACTATCACTGTACCGTTCGATTTGACGTTCCACCTTTCGGCCGAAAAATACTATTAGTTCGGCCGAAAAAATGTTTTTCGAAATTTTGGAGATCAGATTGTCACGAAAGTGTTACCCACCTTTGAGATTTTACCCTTATATGAGCTTACCTTTGGTGGAGGATTGAAGTGGCGGAGGATTGAAGTGGCGGAGGCTCAACTAGAAGGGACTTAGTTTCTCAGTTTTGATATGTGGTGACACATAAGTTTGTCACCTATCTACTTTTGTTGATTATTTTAATAGAAATAATTGTTTCTCATCCAATTGATATCTTGCAAATATTTGAATTATTATCCCATGGGCGTATTTGTCATGTATGTTAATGGATTATGCTATTTTATATGCTAACATTATATATTATCACCATATGCTTCCGTATATTGGTTGTTGAGGACAAATTGCAGGTATAAACTTTGAGTTGCATGCTCAACGATGGTTTTCATTGAACATCTGGATGAGGTAGGCTCTTTATCTTGTCTTGATAAAATTTTCATTTATATAACATACTTGGGATTAGAGTTGATTTCTGTAGTCATTCCTTCTGTTGTTTTTTACCCCATGTCATAGAGATATTTTCCTTGTAACAATATTATAGACATATGTCGCACAGGTTCCTGAAATTTTAATGTTACTTAATGGTCACCTATGCATTTGTTGCTCATGCCATTCACCCCACCACTGCACTACTATTTTCCCATATCTTGCTTATCGCTATTATCTTAACCTTTGACCATCTTCCCCTTGAATTATTTTACCTTAGTTTTGCATCCACCCACCCATGGAGAGAACAGATCCCAGGAGTGGATCTCACTTGTTAGTACCATTTGCAATAATTTTTCTTAGGTCGATTCCATGTTCTTGGAACATAGGATCATGTTGTTAAGCCACTCATTCTCTTGAGATGAGTATACTTTTATCTAATTTTTGGACTCGTTAAAAGACATGAAAAAGACACTAATGAGTACACTTTTATCTCTTTTTCAAACTCATAAAAGAACATGTAAAAGACACTTTCGAGTAAACTTTTATCTCTTTTTTGAACTCATAAAAAGACGCAAAAAAGACACACTTCCAAGTAAATTGTTATCTATTTTTCAGACTCATAAAAAGACATGAAAATGAAACCTTTCAAGTAAACTTCTACCTCTTTTTTCGACTCGTTAAAAGACACAAAAAGGACACCAACATGAGTATAATTTTAACTCTTTTTTTGGATCCTTAAAACTGAATGAAAAAGACACTCTCGATCATACTTTTATCTCTGTTTTGCGCTCATTAAACCATGAAGGAGACATGGAAAACCAAAAAAAAAAAAAAAGTATTGGGGGTTTTTATCCATTGGTCTATTACCGAAATGGAAGCAACAGTCGAGTCTCCCTTTAACATGGAACTCTTTGAATCATCATCTTACAATTAGTTTTTAATTTTCCTAGGAGTTTTCCCAATAATATGAGTCACATATAGTCCTGTAGTTGGTTACTGTTCCAGTAATCATGGAGAGTAATTTAGTTTCTCATGGGTTGTTTCACTATATTCTTGTAGCTCTTGTGTCTCATTGACAAGTAACTATTGTTTCATGTTATATGTTTAAGGAAAGTTTAATCCTCATAGCACCTTCAAAGGAAGCTCTCAAGCATTTTCTTGTGTTTTGTAGATGTTACTCAATGTAAATTTATTGGTGCTAATTACAACACTTTGGAAAGTAGGGGCATCGAGTGAGACACACAACATAACTATCGATCCCAAGAGACTGACCATGGGACCTCCTAGATGAAGATGAAAGAACTCAACCACTCAAGATATCTTGTTGAGCTTGGAAATGATTTAAGGTTCACGGATCAGATCTCATGGTTCATTCTCTGGGCTAGTTGTGTATGTTGTAGGGTTCATTCAATGTCTCTATTGGGTCAAACATTATAACCAATTCCAATGGTTTTATATTTGGCATCTTCCTCAAATGTGGGGAAGTATGTGAGAGTTTCCCCACAATATTTTCATGTGTGTGTGTGTGTGTCAAAGGAAAACGTCCTAGGAAAACTTAGATACATGGATGAAATTCATAGTAAGCATATCAACATAGACTATTGTGCTTAACCCAAGGGGATTTGAACCAAGTACATGATAGTACAAAACTATCTAAATCCCTAGTAACATTTTCCTTAGGCATTTTCTTAGTTTCATATGAATAAGTACTTAGTTTGAATTTCACTAACAATAGTTTACAATGATGGGTTTACAAGGGATGGGATCCATGAATATGAGTTTTCCCTAAAAATTTTCCCATATATATATATATATACCATTAATGTCGAAAATATCTTTTGTTTTAAAAGAAAATCACATGATTTTGATTATGGTGCCTAACTTGACGTAGACACCAAGTAACACATGCAATATAAGCAATTAGAAAACTAACCAAAACAACCTCAAAGCCTCCTAGATAAAGGGCATGATACTCATACACTTAAATCATGGTACCTTCTAAAATATCTATCTAATAAAAAAAAATACAAATACAAATATAAGGTTTTTTTTATAAGAAATTAAAATAAAACTAATATCAAAATATTTATTTCATGAGTATTACTATGAAATTATATATATATAAATTCAATTTATTCATCATTTAAGAATAAAATATATTTTATTTTTAAACAAGTTTTTGGTTGAGATAACCAAAACAACCTCAAAGCCTCCTAGATAAAGGGCATGATACTCATACACTTAAATCATGGTACCTTCTAAAATATCTATGTAATAAAAAAAAATACAAATACAAATATAAGGTTTTTTTTTATAAGAAATTAAAATAAAACTAATATCAAAATATTTATTTCATGAGTATTACTATGAAATTATATATATATAAATTCAATTTATTCATCATTTAAGAATAAAATATATTTTATTTTTAAACAAGTTTTTGGTTGAGAGGAAGGTGAATTCCATTGAATTATAATACCTAACTACTCCACATGCATTTTTGAAACAGACTAGATTATGATATGGTGCTTATATATATAGTTGTCTATGTGAATATCATTGACCTCACTCTATATCCAAGGTTAGGTTGTAATGATAAGCTAGTTTATCGTAAGTAATATATTTTGAAGGAGGAAAAATGCCTAATAATTTTTTTGGATTTGGATTGAGAATTAGTGTTCAATAAATTTCTATGTAATATGTATTTCATCCTTAAAAAAACATATTTTATTTAAACCATAATTTATATTCATCATCATATTTTTTAAAAATGTCCAAAACAATATATTTTCTTTTATGTTTAAAAAGATGAAAGAACATATACCAAGTCCTTCCTTATTTACATTGAGAGTATATCAAATCAAACACAAGTAAAGTTGATTTAACTTTATATATATATATTAAAAATTAGCTTTGGATTCATATTAAAATTATATTATTAATCATGAACGAAGATATCAAAAGAAAGGTGAGATAACATAATTTTGTTTTTTTAAGATTAAGAATCAATCAAAATAAACATGAATAAAGTTGAATTTTTTTATTTTTTTATTATATTAAAATTATATTTTATTTAATGATTACAAATATGTTTTTTATTAAGAAGTTAGAAATTTAAATCAAACATATATATATAAGTAAGTACTTATATTTAAGTAGATTTTAACATTCAAATCTCTATATTGAAAAAATCTTTTATTCCATAAACTAAGGTATTTCCTAGACCAATTTAATATCTAACTTGACCACAACTTTAAAATTAAATTTTATTATTCCTTATTAAAATTATATTACATTTTATATCATAAAAAATATATTATATTTTATATAGTAAAAAATATATATATAAAAAAATGAGCAAACACAGACAATGTTGTTCCTTTCTTAGATTGAGAATCTATCACTTATATCACATTTTATATCATAAAAGAACATATCAAAAGAAAGGTGAGCAAACATACACCGTGTTGTTCCTTTCTTAGATTGAGAATCTATCAAAACAAATATGAATAAACATGAATTTAACTCTCTTTCATTATATTAAAATTATATTATTATCATAAGTTGGCATAACATACACCGTCTTCTTCCTTATTTAGATTGAGAATCTATCGAAAGAAACATGAATAAACCTGAATTTAAAACTCTATTAAAATTATATTTTATCAATAATAAAATTATATCATACTTTTAAAACAAAGGTTAGCTATGTAAAACGCATAACGAGTGAAAAAGGAAGATGGAATAGTTCTAATCGTGTAGCTAGTCTGAGTTGTATTAGTCACCTCCGGATCTATTTAATAATTATGTAATAAAAAACATGATATAAATCTATACTCTAACTCCTTAGGGAAAAGCTATTTGTGCGATATAGACGTTTGCCTACTCCAAACAAATAAATAATCAAACGATTCCTTGAGCGCCAGACATTCTCGATTGGACAGATTCCTTGAGAGCCACGCTTTCAATAGACAGGACATTTCCATTTTGTCAAACAAGCATTAAAAATTCTGCATAAATACTTTAAAGCTAGCCTTATCACCTCAAAAAATAAGAATTTCATGCATCTGTCAAAGCTATATACGTATACAGCTCATTACATAAAATGGACTTGTGAAAAAGGTTGCAGTATCTAAGCTCCTCCTTTTTCTTTGCAAAAGGAAAACCAGGCGAGCCCATTACTGGTTCATATTTTGTAACCTAAATGATCGGCAGAATGATGTTATATCTGGAAATGCCTCTTATTCTAAAAATGATACCCCAGCTTTATTTCAAGGATGACTTGGGGTGTGACAGGTATAACAAGTGCGGGGCAGTCGGGGAATCGTGCAATCTTTTGAGACATAAATAAATTAGGTCGATTTCCATTTCGTTCTGAATTGTTAAGTTGTGCAGTTGGCGGTAAAGAAATTAGGTCAGAAATGTCGAGATTGACAGAGCCACTGACAGTAGGTAGAGTTATAGGGGACGTCTTAGATATGTTCACGCCCAGTATAAAGATAACTGTGGCTTACAGATCTAATATGCAGGTCAATAACGGATTCGAGCTCATGCCGAACTCTATTACAGCTCCTCCTCGTGTGGAAGTCATCGGCGGAGACATGCGCACATTTTATACTCTGGTAATTTA
>JASDQU010224627.1:0-11801 GCA_032191745.1 Picea mariana | reverse complement strand
ATGATAAGGAAATGATTTCCTTAGCAACCTTGTATTTTAGAGATTGCAACCGTATAAACAATCTACTCTCAAATAGAAAAAGAATTATAAATTTTCTCTAAATTTTTATGGACCCTACAAGATTATTCTCAAGATTGGACAAGTGACGTATGAGTTATATTTTATTTTTTCTCACTTTCATAAGGTTTTTCGTGTATCTTATCTAAAAAAGGTTTTGGGACAAACTTTGTCAGTGCAGACAAAAATTTTAGAATTAGATGAAGAAGGAAAGTTGATTCTTGAACGAGAAAAAGTTATAGATTGGAATTCTATATCTCTTAGGAATAAAACCATCATGGAGTACCTAATTAAGTGGAAGTGTATGCCTCCAAAATAAGCTACATGGAAAAATGAGTAGTTCATGAAGAAACACCCTCAATTATAAGATGTGAGGGAAAATCGTTTTTAAAGAGAGGGGCTATGTTAAGTCCCTAATAGTCATTTATTATTCATTTATTAGTTATGGTTAGGTTGGCTTATTGGTAGGTTACAACATGCTCATTTAATCTCCCATTTATAATAAATGATACTCATTTGTATATGCATCTTATATAGTGCATTGGATATATTGTAAAAGGAGGTTTTCCCCTCAAAGTGTAGTATTATTATTTGACTCTTTATCATTATTAAGGTGTGTAGTTACTTCTTCCTTCTACTCTTATGCTATTTTTGGAGTTTGGTTCATAACATGTTTAGTCATGGTAGATCATGTGTTATATTAGAACATGTGCCATGTTACTATGAGAACATGTGGATTGTTCTGAATGGTGAGTGTTTTTAAAGGTAATACATGATGGAAATCCATGGTTTCTATGAGAGTACCAAGTGATGATGTAGGTTAGTTGAGTGTTAGGTAAGGTTGATCAATGTTCCTACAAATGTCTATTGGGCATATTGTGTTTGAATCATTGAGATGTTTGCATACATATGGTGTGTGATTATGTCATCCTATTATGTATTTATGGTGGATGGAACTGTTCATTTCTAGAAAAGGAAGAAATCTGATGTCCGGGAAGAGATATATGGTTGCACAAAAGAGCAAGAGAGGTCAAAGTGAGCAACGCACTAGAGAATAGTTGTATACAAAGAGAAATCCCATCCTTACTTAACTATGAATCTTCTAGGGAAACATGTGGTACTTTAAATCCACATGTTTGATGTGCGAGATGGTGAATTAAGGTAATATATCTAGCAGAATGCCAATGCGAATGACCACAAATTAGAGAGTGAGGCCCTTGAATATGGGAATATCTATCTTGGATCCACTTTAACACTAAATCTATCAAGATTTGAAAGGATCAAGTCCCTCAAGGTGAAAATATTCCTCAAGTTATGCTCTATCAAAAATATTCTCTCTTGGGAATGTTTTTTAAACATATATTTTTTTGGATCGAAAAAAAACCCCTCCTATAGACTACATAGACTACATTCCTTCAGTGTACACTTATAATGTTCCATCTTGTGTGTTCAAGGTTTGTGCAAGTACAGGCCACAGTGGATGTGTTTGGTTTAGAACTTTCTAGTTTCACATTCTTTATCTCAAGTTGTTACTTCGTTGTACTACTTATTTCAATAGTTGTTTGCAACTCATTTTTCTAAGATGGATTTCAATTTTTCCAAAGCATAAATCTAGGAGTAAAGAACACCTCTCGTAACTTTGTACTTTTTGTTGGATAGTTGTTTCTATGCATATGGCCTCCAAAATTGTCAAATTATATAATGAATACCAAACATTAATTAACTGCATTCATGCGTGCTTGTTCATGTTCAAAATTATAACTCAATTATCTAAGAAAATTATCTTTTAATTTTCTTAGGTAATTAGGTAATTGAGCTATATAGTGAAAGAACAACTCATTGATAACACAACCATAACAAGCTTACATGATATAAGTTGGTTGTAATAGATTAATATAGATTCCATAATGATAAAATGAAACAAAATAAAGTACCCCTGCTCAAATTCAAATCCAGGGTTACCAAAGCAATACTCACATTAATAAATATAATAAAAAAATACATATCTAATAGAACTTTTGTCACCACACACTAATCCTAACATAACAATAGCATAAACACTTAGACTTCTACAAACTGTTAAATTTTAAACTCAACGAAAACCGAAAAAAAATATATTTATATTTCTTTCAAATTCATAAGGAAATATTATGGTGCTTGAACCGGATGAACATGAACTGCAACCGTGTGGAAACTTTTATGGGTGGTATAGCTTAAAGTTGTTCATATTATCTTTATAAATTCAAACTTAATTTAGCAACACAAATTGCAAAGGGGCCTTTAAAAGTGAGTTTTTTTGAGCTAAAATTAGATATACTCACATAACATAGAGTAAAAACATTTTTAGCTAAGTAATTAATGTTTAATAATGAAGATAAATTGATTAAAAAAATTATTGTTATTTTTTTATTTATTAAAATATTATTTTTTTATCTCCCTTTTTCACTATTTTAAAAAAACAAAGTTACAAGGTTTACAATTAAAAGTTTTTACTATCCAAATTTATTACATTAAATACAATTTAAAGTGGAATAACTTGGAAAAGCACACTAAGCTTCATAATTATACCTAACTCGTAAATTATGATGAGACATCGACAATTATTCCTCAACCTTTTTCACACTTCCTGCTATTAACCGGCTTCCCTCCACACTTCCCTCTGCTTTCGGCTCCCCGACTCAAACCTTTAGCTCCCTCTCTAAAATTCTAGGTACCTCCACCCAAGCAAACAACTATTCTTCCCTCTCTTTTCTTGCTCCTACTTATTGTCCAACTTATCCTACTTCCAAACGAGACCACTTACATGCTCCTCGAAGCACTCAAGCTCGTTCGACCTCTTGTGAGCACTGAAATACCTCTAAACCTACTCTTAAGCCTCGTCCTCTTCCATCTGGGGGTAAGAAACCTTCTACAAGACTGTGGGTCTCAAAAAAAACCAAGAAGAAATTAGTTATTGGATCTGATATTGGCCTGGAAGAAACTGTATCCATGGCGCTTTGCAGCCTTGTGGGAAGAATTTCATACCGCCATCTTTGCAACACCAACCTGGAGACTTGGATGGAAAAAACATGGAGGCCTATCCTGGGCTATGTTCCTTCCCTCTCACACCTTGGGTGGGGCTGGCTCTATTTTCTTTTCAACTCTCCTGAGGATTCCTCTACCATTCTGGAACGACTTTGGACTCTGGACAACAGTAGCCTCATGCTGAAACGATGGAGAGAGAGCTTTGATCCCTCACAAGATTATTTTTGCCATCGTCATTTGTGGGTACTCCTTCCTGGATTACCTCTCTATCTCTGGAATGAGAAATCCTTCATGGCTATTGGCAATTCTTTGGGCTGATTCATCAGTTTAGATTCCAAGATACTCATTGGTCCAGACGAAAAAATGGCAAGGATTCTAGTAGAACTATATATACATGGAGGCCTACATGAAACACTGTACATAGATTGGAGAGGTTGCATCATCCGACAGAAGTTAGATTATCTCGACATCCCCTTCACATGCACATTTTGCAGACAGATGGGCAATTTGAGAAAGACCTGCACTAACACTATTGAAGAGGAAACCTCAGAGGAGTCCATGCTCGAGCTAGCCTCCTTATCAAACTCACCAATTGCACCTCCTCATATACATCTTTCTAACTATCCAAATGATGACAATGCCCCTGCTCTGGATACTTTCTTTGGTAAACTTCACACCATCTATCCGACACTTTTTGCCACTCTCTCCTCTTTAGAAATTGATCTCTTTGATAACTCGAAAATCCTCTCTAGGGGACTGGATTCCTTTACACCAAACTTCGCAGGCTCAGCCTCTTCCATACCCTTCACTACTCCCTCTTCCATGATTTCTGGTACACACCTACCATCTCACATCCCAGACTTCATTGGTGAGCCTCCTTTTAACCCTTTGCCTACCTCTGTCTCTCCTCCTCTACATAACCTACCACTTTCTGTCGCACCTTCTCCAACTTCTGAGCCTCCGCATAATCCTCAGTCTATTACAACACCATTACCTTCACATTATTTGTTTTCTGGTACACATTTACCATCACATATTTCAGACAATACTGGTGAGCCTCCACATAACCCTCTACCTACCTCTATTCCACCTCCTCCTCATAACCTACCACACCCTTTCGTGCCTTTTCCACCTTATGAACCTCCACTTAATCCTCAGTCTACTACAGTACCATTACATACACATATTTTATCCCACTATGTCAAGTATTCTATAACAAAGACTATTGCTATCAATATGTCGGAGGATGGGGATCTTTCACATATACACATATCTTCCAACGATCAAGTTTCTGAATTAGAGGATTCTTTCTACCCTCCGGAGATGCGCGAGCTAGACCCTAGAGAAAACACTTTAGGAGTTGTCTTGGACACCCTACTACCTTCCTTCAAAGAAGTCGTATTGCCCACTCCCCTGCCTACTTACATGGGCCCTACCTTACATAACATATCTGTCACTGATTTGGATCTGGGAACTATTGAGTCTACTTCTACTTCTCAGATTAAAGATTACACTTAGTCCAGAGGACATGGATACGAACACTCACCGATCAAAACCCGCAGTGCTCATCGCAAGGAGGGATATACACCATCACACTCTGAGGATTCTTCACACACTACCACTGATATTGGGGCGCTTAGAGGCATGAAATCCATAGCAAGAGATAAGCCACGATCTTTCTCTCCCTCAATATCAGAGGGGTGGGAGGCCACCTAAAAGCAACCTCTTTCAGAAGACTTCTTTCACAGATCTCCCCTGATATCATTTTTCTCCAGGAAACTCTGGTAGACAACAAAAAGGCCAGATTATTTCTTAATAAGTTTCATTCATATTGGTTTATCTGCACTGTCAATTCTCTTGGCACCTCTGGAGGTTTGTCAGTGGCCTGGGACCCTGACAATTATTCTTTACTTCCCTATCTATGTTGTGGAGGCATTCTTTTGACTGGCACTAACCGAACAACAAACATTCAGATCAATTTACTCAACATCTATGGTCCATGTACTGATAGATGATTCTTTTGGGAGCAGATTGAAGCCAGGGGTCTTTTGGAACTTGAAAACTTGATCATAGCTGGTGATCTAAATCTTACAACATCAGCGGGTGAAATCTGTGGGGCCTTTGCTACTTAAGACCCGCTAGTTGATTTTTTCTCTAATCTCTTCACAACTCTTCACTTGGTTGATTTTGCCCCGGATCATCTGACCCCTACTTGGCATAATGGGAGAATGGGCTTAGACTCTATTTCAAAGAAGCTAGACCGCTTTCTCCTTTCTGAGCATTATATTGCTTCAGTGGACAGGATTTGTACTTGGGTAAACCTTCCTTACTTGTTCAACCATGCACCAATTATTCTGCAACTAGATCCTTCTATCCACAAGCTTGCACTTCCTTTTAAGCTCAACTCGGGTTGGCTCACAGAGCCAGACTTCTCCTCTATCGTTTTTGTTGTTTGGAAGGATCCACTCTTCATGACAAAACCTTGCATCCAACACCGTATAGTGTGGAAACTAAAAGTTCTAAAAGGCTGAATTAAATCGTGGGCTATCTCTTTTAGACAGAAAAACATACAATGGTTAGCTACCCTAGACTTAGAAATTTGGGCTTTCATCATTATTGATTCCAACGCAGGGTTTTTTGGAATCGGCTATCCCATTCTAAAAGAACTTGAATCAGAGAGAAATCTCCTTCTCCTACAGGACGAAATCACTTGGAGACAGCGATGTAGAGAAAATTGGCTCAAGTCTGGAGACCTTAATACAATTTTTTTTCATAAGTACGCCAGTTCTTGCAGGAGAAAAAACACCATGTGGGAGATTAAAGAAGAAGATGGAACTATCCATAAAGGCCAACCTGCTTTAAAAGATGCAACAATCAAACATTTCCAGCCTTTCTTTGAGAAGAACACTTCTACAGATCTTCAGTAACAAGTATTGATGGATAGACTTTTTCCACACACAATTTTGAGGGAAGATGCTCTATTACTTGACAGGCCTTGCACACTACAGGAAGTTTCAGCTGTGCTAAAATTATTTTCTAAGGACAAAATTCTAGGCCCTGATGGTTGGACAGTGGAATTTTATTTGCATTTCTTCGATCTTGTTGGTTCGGAACTTCTAGAGCTTGTGGAGGATACCATGCTTAAGGGAAAGGTGACAGGTGCTTTAAATTCGACTTTCCTCACTCTTATACCAAAAGAAGCTTCCCCATCAACCTTTGGCAACTACAGGCCCATTTCTCTCTGCAACCTTTGCTACAAACTCATCTCAAAGATTATAGCCACCAGATTCAAGCCTATTCTCTCTGGCTTTATTTCGAAAGAACAATTGCAGTTTCTAAAAGGGAGACAGATTCTAGATGCTATTGGCACCGCTCAGGACTGTTTACACAACATCAAAATTAAAAACTCTAAGGCTCTCATTCTTAAACTGGATCTTAAAAAGGCTTTTGACTGTATTGATTGGGACTTCCTTAGACTCATCCTAGCTCAGACTGGTTTCAGCCAACCAATGGTCAAATGGATCATGGGTTGTGTGGTGAGCGCAAATCTTGCCATCTTGGTCAATGGTGAACCCTCCTCCTTCTTTCGCATCAGCAGAGGACTTAGGTAGGATTGTCCCCTATCTCCACTTCTTTTCGTTTTGGTTATGGAAGCTTTAAGTTTGCTTCTCAAAACTGGACAAGCTTAGGGTAAGATATCTGGGATTAAGGTATCTAGAACCATCAAGATTCTACATTAAATTTTTTTCGATGACGTCCTCATCATGAATAATGGCTCTCTTAAGGAATGGATTGAAATTAAAGAGATCTTACATAAATTCTGTAGTGCCATAGGCCTAATGATCAATTGGGAAAAATCCATGTTTCTTCATGCAAATATTCAACATCTTATCTTGGACCAAATAAAAGGTATTTTCCCCTACACTTTCTCTCCGCTCTCCCACAGACTTAAATATCTGGGATATCACTTAAAATTAGACTCCTACAAGCCATCAGACTGGAATTGGCTTCTCACCAAAGTGGAAAAAAGGACTGGGAACTGGTGCACGAGATGGATTTCTCTTGGAGGTAGGTTCACCCTCATAAAAGTTGTTCTCGAAGGACAGGCTATGTATTGGATGGCCCTAGCTTCCATTCCAGCCTCAATCCTCACAAAGCTTTGGAAGATGATTTTCAACTTTCTCTGGTCGGGCTGCTCTGATCATCATCGACAACACCTATGTGGCTGGAATTTTCTGGCAAAACCAAAGAAAAAAGGAGGTTGGGGGATTCAAAACCTTTTTCTTTTCAGTCAAGCTCTAGTAGCCAACTCTCTTTGGCGTGCTCTAATTCTTCCTGGCATATGACATTCATTTATTATTGATAAATACCTATGCCATCATATTGTCAGTGGCTGTCTTACTTCGGAGATGGTCATTCCCAGAACGACTTCATACATCTGGAGAAATATTTCAAAATCAAAATCTCTTATCACTCGATGGCTCTCCTGGAGCCCAGGTTTGGGGCATGCTATTACAATTGGTCGAGACCACCTTCTCGGTTTGGACATAGCAACCATCTTATCACAACAATTGACAGAGCGTCTTCACACCATAATTATTTGGTATTTATACCAAATGCGGGATCCTTTCATTTCGGATTTCCTTCTTGATTGATGGATCACTAGTGCCTCCCTCGGCCTTAGCACAGACTTAGCGTGGGAATGGGATTCTTATTTTTCGAATCTTACACAATCGGGCATTCAAATATCAGATTCGACTGACCAAATTCAGTAGATGGGAGGCGACCACTCAGGTAAGATTTCTGTCCATAATATATAATGCTGCAATTTTAAATTTGCTTTGGCATACAAACGTCAGAGGCTGGAGGAACCAGATTTGGACCTAGCGCATTCCCCTGAAGATCAAATTCTTCACCTGGTTGTTGGTTGAATACAAACTTAACACTTGGGAAAATATTTTAAAAAAGGGATGGTCGGGGCCTAACTTCTGCCATCTTTGCAAATCTGATTCAGAATCAACAAACCATCTATTTATTAATTTCCCTTTCACTAGACAGGTCCGGGGAAAGATCATTTTGATTTTAAAATTTCAAACTATTTGGGATGGGATCTCACTCCCAATCTGCTTTGAAAGATGGGCTCAAAGGAAAAAAACTCATGCATCTTCCTTCCCTTATTTGTTGGGCTACTTGGTTGGAAAGGAACAATACGATCTTAAAAAATGGGACCCCTTTTGTCAGTGCTACAACATGCAGAGCTCTTGGTATTTATAATGCTTGGAATGTTGCACATGCAAATAAGCCTCTAAAACAACATTCGTTGAAGGTTCCTATTTTAGAAGTCACACATATTAGATGGTTTGATGGAGCAGCGCACACAGATGGCATTGAGAGCGGAGCTGGTGGGGTGATCAAAACCACTTAAAATACTTTTTACAATTGGACTTTCAACTGTGGCCCGAGCACCGATACTAGGGCAGAACTATTGGGTGCCTGCGCCACTTTATTTTTGGCTTCCAAACTACACATTGAAGACCTACAGATCCTTAGAGACTCCAGAATCATCATCGATTGGTTGAAAAACAGAGGAGATCTCCAAGAAATCTCGCTCTTGGCTTGGAAGGACAGAATTAGATTGATTCAATCTACTTTCAAAAAGATCAATTACAACCACATTTACCAAGAGCATAACAAAGTTGTTGATCAACTTTCAAAGACAACGCTCAATAAAAAATTGGGAATCCTCACCTACAACTTATGGATAGATGGTCATGAGGGACCCGCCCACTTCTTAACTATCTTTTAAAAGTTGTTTTGATACTCTCCTACATTGGGCTTACTAATTATGAAAGCTGGAAGTATAACATCTGTCATAGAAAAACATTTTCTTCTTGCAAATTCCAGCTCTGTTTTGCTTTCTCATTGACTTACAAGCAACACTCCTTACTACGAAAGAGTAGTTTTTGCTCTTGCTAGCTGAAAGGCTTCCTCTGATGAAAGTCTATCCTTTCATTACTTTATACTTTCAACAGATCTTTCATAGCAGAGTTTGTAACTTTTTGAACTGAAAACAAATTATATTAATATATAATTGATAAATTTTCCATTTGAAAAAAAAGAGGGTATTGTACATAAATGTGAAGGGAAAGTAAGTTACAGAAAATGGGGATAAAGATTATTAACATAAAACAATAATTATAATAAAAATAAATAAACAAATAAATAAATAAATAAATATATTAAAAGATAATTGTATCAAGAGTAATGAGGAGTTCTATAATTAGTGGGTCTAATGGTTAAGAACATGTGTTTCCTCCTAAGAGGTCACATGTTCAAATCCAGAGGGGTAGGGTATGTATACCTCCGTAGACTTTACTTGTAAAATCGTAGAGGGGGTCTCATACACCAATTTGGTGTTTGGCTTGGTCGTGACCTTAAAAATACATTAAATTAAATTAAATTATTGTTATTGAACTAAATAATAATACTAATACTAATACTAATACTAATAATAATAATAATACACCTTAAGCATTTAACCCTGATTTCATGCTTTAATCTTTCTCTAGTACTTCCCCACATTTCATGGATGGTAAACAAGGTAAATCTCAAATGAAGCCCTATACAAACTCGTAAAAAATTCAACTCCAAAACCTCATCCAAACAAACAATACCATTCATCCACTTGAATTAACCCTCTAACTAACAATAACAATAACTATATATATATATAATTTAATTACAAACCACTCACAAAAACATAATACCAAAATTACCCACAATTAACATAAAAAAAAAATACCTTAAACTTTTGGATATTCGCATTGAACTTTTTCCATATGTAAAATGAAACATATGAAAGGAGTCCACACTTAAGTCAAGCAAAAATATCTAATGTCCCCTTTGCTACACACTTTTAAATCATTAAAGAAGTCCACAATAAGTCATTTAAATCATTAAAGAAGTCCACACTAAGTCGAGGAATAGTCCACATTAAGTCAAGCAAATACATCTAAAATGCTCAAAAGTTAAACATTTTTCATGTCGAAAGTGAAAATCATTAAAGGAGTTTACATACGTCAAGCAAATAATCTAAAATGGTCAAAAGTTAAAGCAATGTCCCCTTCGGTAACGCGTGAACCTTCTAGAGACTTCACACCATAGGTAAATTGAATGCATTATTAAATTTAAAAAATAGTAATAACTGAAACACAATTATTATATGCAGTAAGGGTGAGGATCTACATTAAATGTTTAGATAATAATGGCTTATAACTAAATTTAATGTACAAGACTTTCCTTACACTTCATGATTACAACTCATAACCCAAAAGTGGGAAAAAAAACTCATTTATTGGTAGTCTATTTGATTTTCGTCACATGAAAACACACTCTATAGATGTGTGGTATATTTGATTTTTGGTGTAGGAAAACAAATTTCAGAGACAAATGGATTCATAGTTGAATATGTTAAAGATATTGATATAATTGTTACATTGTTAAAAACATTTTTAATTGTTTTTTATCGTATTCTTTACCAAATGGTATGATTTTAAGTCTAAATGTATAGATGTTTAGACTGAGTTTAATGGTTTATGGGGAACTTCAATGAACCGAGCTTTTAAAATCATTAATATTTGAAATAAGGAGAGATGATATTTTATAGTCATAGAAAAATTTTCAAGATGCTACAAGGTTGATATATCTAATTGTTGTTTCACACACAAGTACTTTAACAAGTTGATGTTTCTTATTAGCAAAGAATTTGATAGAAGACTTTGCAAGATATGCAATAATTCTTTTGTATAATCTCATCCGCAATATCCAACCCTCGGAGGAGCTTTAGCAAAGCTATAGTCTTTGGCATTTTCAATATTTGAATTTTTGGAATCTGATTTTGCACTTTTGGAATTTGATATGGCACTTTTGGAATCTAATTTCACACTTTTGAAATTTGATATTGGCACTTTCAAAAACCGATTTTTCACTTTTGAAATCTAATATTGGCACTTTTAAAATCTAGTTTTGGAATTTTGGAATCCAAAGATGATATTGTTGAAAAATATTACTCGGGGGGAGGGGATATTGAGGATGACAATGAGGTTTGTACAAAGTAGTTGTTGCATATCCTTCAATTCACCATCCTTATGATGCAATATTTCAAATTCAGAGAATAATTAAAATCACATGCAAAGTAATGCATGAGGAGAAAACAAGGGCTTATAAGCCTACCGAGTATATTTCAATGAAATATTAGGTAGCTTGAGGAATGGAGTTATAGAAATCCAAAAGTTGGAGAAAATTTGAATGTTCAATAGGATCTAGGAGTTCTGCAACTCAAATGTTATTTTATCTCACTATAAGCTCAAATAGTTAGCATGTAAGAGTTTCTCATTAAAATGTTATGTATTTTTTAAAATGGGCCATGGAAGTCTATCTACCTCACTTAATTCTAACATCAAGCATGACTTTGAATGCAAGCAAAGATTTTGATAGTATCAATTTAAATTTTTTACATTGAATTCAAAGGATTTCATATATTTGAGCAATACAATCATAATTCAAATGTGGGGATGCTTGATACACTATTAGGGGAGATGAAACATGTATCATTAGAAATTTTGCAAACCTCCTAGTAGACCACCATGACCTTTGAAATACCATCTTTCAAAGACCCCCAATTAACTATTGGGGCAATTAGAAAGTATATCTTTAGAAGA
>JASDQU010224624.1:4593-17547 GCA_032191745.1 Picea mariana | reverse complement strand
TGCGCCTGTTCTGAAACTAAAACTTCTTATTCTCTACAGCTGAAAAGGTTTTTCACAAGTTCCTCCATTGGGATATGGAATCATCATGCCTAGGAACTGAACGATACTGGATGCCAAATTGAGAAGAAAACTACTGAAATGAAATAAAATGTTGAACTAGAAGGATGAAATGAAATGTTGATTTGGACAACTTATTTATATACATTGGCCCTACACTAATTAGGTGAAATTCCATTGATCAAGTAATATGAAATTTCCAATGGAGCCATGCAAATAGTGGATTTCTTAACATACCTTGTTTGTTGCTAAATGAAGGAATGAAAAGATAATAATTTTTTTGCAGCAAAGAATGAATAGGTAGCTTGCGCTTACTGCCGAATTTTGGTTGCACACAAAATGCTACAACATTTTGGACCTCCTAAAGAAAGTACTCCAACCAAACAGCCACTGTATCATGAAAAGATAAAGAATTTTCCAAGTCAATCGATACCTCTTCCTGTTGGCCAAGCTGTATGAAATGCCTTTGCACACTTTCTCCACTACTGATCTTTTCATTTTCTGGCACAAGAATGTCACATTGAGGCTCACTAGTCTGTTGCTCATCAGTTGCTAAACAGGAAGGAGAGATCAGTTTCTCTAGTAACCCCTCCTTATGTCCTTCATCCACTGACCAATAATCTTCTTGATAGCTGTCATACACAGGCTGATTTCTTTTAAGATGTTTCTCATTGGTTTCCAACTAAACAAAAGTTGTTTCTCATCATCTTTAGGAACACTTTCATCATATTCATCAAATATTGAGGGAAAATTGTTGCAAGTTTCCATGCATGCTGAGAAATAAATATGATCCTCACTGTCTAGATACTTATCATATATAGGTTGCTCATAAAAAAATGATGAACCTTGATTTTCAGAAATTTTTGTTCCATGATGATCTAGTAATGATGATTGAATACTAACACCTTGATCAAAATAAGAATTTAGAATAGTAGTTTGATCATGACAGTAATCACTTGAAATATTTGGCACAATGATAAATTAAGTATCATTAGAAAAATCATCCTCTTCGAAACATAGTTGTGTATGGTCTTCAATAAACCATTAGTATTTTCAAAGATCTAGATAAGAAGACATTTCATCATATTGTCTTTGATCATCTTGAAAGTTTGGTGGGTCTGCAAGGATCTCTTCATTTTTACTACAGTAAGAAACCTCGTCTTGATTCACTTCAAAGTCTTCTTCGCATAAATTTTTCTGATCTGTTTGAAGGAGATCTTGTTTCTCTGCAAATTCTTCTTCATGTATTTGACCATAATTGTTATCATGTTCTTATTATTTACAAATGTGTTTTGTGAAATTTATATTGCAACAGTCTTCAAAAAGGAATTCTGATGAATAAAATCTTTTGCAACATTTATGAAAAGTTGCATGGAATTATTTCAATGATGAAATGCTCGAAGGAGGAAGAGATTTGTACCAAAGTCGATCGTCTCCTCCAAATGAAAACATAAACAACTTCATGAGGACATCTTCATGAGAAATATGCAATTGATCCATAATCTTATGAAACTCAAACAAGTTTTCAATGGGATTGTCATATTTTCTTTCATTAAAATTAGGAAGATAACCTTCCCATTATTTAATATTAGGGACAACATTCGAAAAACCAAAAATATTTGTAAAATCCAAAGGAGCGAACCTCGTAGCAATCCGAGCTGCAAAAGAACTTGACATCTTAGAACCAATGCAGTTGCCAGTAAATCATGTGGAGTCCTCGAACCAAGGAGTCTCCAGGTGAATGATCATAGCCAATTGAATGATTATCCCTTGTTCACCACCAAGAAATAGATCTAGACTTTTTCGAACCCCAGGGAAGATATAGACCTTCAAAATTGTCCCTCGCAATAGTGCCAAAAAAATTTGTCGCAAGAGTTGACTCTAGGCTATAATAGAGCCAAGCCTTAGCACATTTTGGAGAAAATATAAATAAATGTTGATTCACCAGTTATTGGAGGCTTCTAGAACTAGGTCTGAAAGAACCTTTCAACCATTAAAAATCAGAAATAAAGAGGCATGACCTTGACTGCTAAATCCTTTTAAAGTCATGAGGATAGATAGAATAAGTGAGATAAAAAAACTGAAACAAAAAAGCAAGGTATCTAACAAGGATAAATCTGTCCTTTCCTTCAATAGAACAAATAACACAAAACTCACTTAGGTTGCATTTAATCTTCAAAAATTAAGCAAATATATCTGAGCATGGGTCTTTTTTTGCTCACAACAAAACAGAGGAAAATCCACAATCAAATACATGATTTTTAAATTCAGTCACTACAGAGGTTGTACTGAATTGTGACTACTACAACCTAAATGAATTAATGACACAGAGAAAAAGGTTGATAGAAAATCAAAGCACAAGAAATACATGATTTAACAGACGAGGTTTAAAATCTCTCTGGTTCTGCTAAATATTATTGAAAAGACTGCATTACAATCTCAGGCCAAAAGGCTCTTGGGATGCCCCACCCGCCCGCGCCCTCTTTTTAACTATTACAAAGATTTTCTTAAATAACAAATAAATTTCCCTAACTGTCCTAGATTTTAGGAAATAAACTTAACATGAATTAAAAACTAAATATAACAATGAAACTACTACAAGAAATAACTCGAATGATTGAAAATTTCTTGGAAAAGGTTACCATAATCTTCAATCGACCCTCTGCTTCCATGTGTTTTCCACTTGAATTTGGATTTATTTACAATCACTGATTGAATATATGAAAAAAATGGATCTGGAGTCAAGCTTCCACCCATACCTTCCATTGCTCAAAGATTTGCAACTTGTTAAGTTGGATATGCTTGAAATCTGAGATATGTTTCCTTCTGGATGCCACAATGTCTTTTGACTGCTGTAGATTGGATTTGATCCTCTTGACTAATATTTTTCCATCTGTACTCATCATTGCGGATTCACTGGTGAGAAGATGCAAGCTACAATCCAATAATCTTCTTATCTGCATAGCTAATATACATGTCAGGGTACAAAACCTAGATCTTTGAAATACTCATGCTCTAGAGTGATATGAATAGTGATGCATCTATTGGGCTTCAGGAACAACATTTTCGAGAGAAGATCAATTCCTACTGGCTCAAGACCTACAACCACATTTTCCAAATCCTTGGCTAGCCACTTTGGAAAGGATTACTTGAAGTCTGGAAGAGAAGTGACTATTGGCCATGTTTCTTTATTTGGTGTCCCTAGCACTCTAAATATCTTAAAGAGTTCATCATACTTTGGTCTTGAAAGTAAAATCACATAAATGGACTATCCTGCAGCTCAAAAAGAATATTAAGAATTGGCCCCATCTTAAGGCAAATTACACCTTACAGGTCTGTAGAAAAAATCACCCTGGGCTCTAATGTGCAATGTGCATATATTGCAACACAGAACCAAGATCTAGAAATACACTAATGAATTAATAAGCCATCAATGGAGGGAATCTACAACCGAATCATGTTCTAATCACTGCTAGAATATTGGGTATATGACAACCATTACTGAGGATTGGAACTCCACATGATATATACAAATACTCCATAGTTTTTAGGACTGTACCACTATTGGCCAGGTCCCCTTGTTTGGCGAGTATTGTAGGATTTGCAGTTTAAACACTTATGTGCAACAATATGAAACTGGACCTTAGAGAAGGTGTCACGATCATTGCATAGGATCCATAACATCTTATCTAGATAGTCATTAGGCATAGGTGTTGATGGAATCTCTTGATCTAGTTGTTCTCGGATTAGGGACATATCACAGACCGACTTGGAGCACATTGGACATGAATACTAAGAGTGCATTTGCATTTCTGATAAACAGTCCCCATGCATTATATGACCACAAGGAAAAACAACTATTGGATTTAGAGAATAAAAAAGATACTTAAACAAACTAGACAGTTGTGGCACATTGAGTTCTCTACACAGGAGTGGGCCTTGTGCAAACCAACTTCACCATTTCTGCAAAGATACACCATACAGACCAAATATCAACAGGAGTTGAATAATTTCGAGACCCAAGCAATATCTCAGGTTGATGGTACCACAATGTAACAACCTCATGAGTAAACTTCCTCACTAGAATTCCAAATTCCTTTGCAAGTCCAAAGTCAACAGAGCATTGGTTTTGTAGTCAATAAACAATTTTTTTGGTTTTTAAAACACGATGAAGAACTTGATGAGAATGGCAATAGGCAATGCCACGTAGAATATTTCTGACAGGGAAGGCATGCAATCTCCCCTTTACAAATAACAAGAAAAATGAAAGGTTGTTATCCCTTGGTGTTTTTTACTTTGGCAATTCTCTCCATGTGTCCGCTATATCCTTGAATGGCATTGTCGAGTGCTTGGACATTTGATGTGAATTTTGGCTGCTTACGATCCATCTCCTTACACCTATAGAATTCATGGAGAATGTCCAATTGGACACTTGGACCTTTGGAAACTGAAAGGAAACAACTAAATTGTAAAAATTCCTTTGTTGGTGAGGACACCTTTCGAGAAGTAAAGGTAGCAGCACATCAAAAATAGCAGCAGTCTTTTGGTCACAGAGAAAAACAGTGCAATTCTCAAATGTCCACATTTCCTGCGAAGTAGAAGGAGCCTTCTTGAAAAGATTTCAATTAACATAAATGAAAAGGAACCTTGCCACACGGATTAATGATTATGGAACTAGGATTCGAGAGCACGAGGAACCATGACTTCGAGCCTTCGGGCCTCGGGTAAAATGAGAAGTGGTAATTTGAAATCACCCGGTGTTCAAATCTCTCGAAGAGGAACCTGGCGCTCGAAACAGTGAGAAAAACGTAAATTGGTGATAGGAACCTTGACTTCGGGCCTATTGGGGCATGTTTAAACTTTTCACAGGTTGGAAGGCCTGAAGTACTCGACTAGTGTTGATTTGTGTTTGATATGGACGCTTGGATGATAAGTTGGCAGAACCTGGGCGGATATATCTGTCACACATTTTCAATTTTTCTTCGTTTTCCTGTGAACTAGTGCTGGGTTGAATAGTATTTGGTTGAGGTTATAGCACCTCCATTTACAGAACCGTCATAAATAGTACGAGTTTGAGATGCAATTTTAGTAGAAACAATCTTGCTTAACCATTCACAGACTGCTACATGCACTTCCTAGGCCTGCTGGGGAGAAGCCACTTTTCCTGTACCAATGGCGCAGATAGGTTTATATGAAATAACCACATCATCCCATCTAGCCACATTATCATCAAATGCCTTTAGTTGTTCATAACAAACATCAAAAACCTTTCCTCCTTCATGTGCTTCTATCTTTTCCCTTGTGACTAAACTCTTGGCGTTGACCTGTGTATCCGGGTGCATGGAGCTCACCTGTTGTATTACTTCTTGGCACCAAGAAATCCTCTCCAATGACTTCTCTACACTCAGAATGCCCATGAATCACCCATTTAAAACCAATGTCATTTTTAGTGAAAAATAGCACGAAAACTGTTGATATCTTGGCTTCAAATGTGGCTTCCACCAGGCGCATCTATATTAACTGATATTTATTGCATCCCTTGACACTCGACACTTAACCAAGATATCTGTGGTGTTTGATATTTTTACTCATATGATATATCCCATATTTGCAAGAAATAAAACATCACAAGCTTGTATATAGTTCAACATCTACATTTCTGTTTGACGTGAAGTGCACTCATTTTTGGGCCCCTTGTGAGATCCTCCACCATGTGACTTTATATGTTGCGCTTAGGTGCTCGGTCTCGGTGCTTTGATTGGACGTTGTGGTAATTGGCGGATAAATAAACCTTTTTGAGTATTTTTGTCAAACTTTAAACACTAATAAAATGTTAATTTAAAATTATATAAAATAATTAAATAATATAATTTACATTTTATAACTTGGCACTTTTAGATCCATTTCGAAGATCAAGGAATTGTGAACTACGATAAATAGGAGACCTTGAAAAACTTTTGAGTTTAAAGCTTTGGGATTTTGACAAATTGCAACGCAAGGATTTGAGATTTTGACGGTAGAAAATCTTGGAGAAAATGGCAAAAGGTTTAGAGGTTTATTGTAGTGGAAAAACTTACGCTAGATGACACAAGGATTAAAATCTAGCGCAACTGACAAAAAAATTTGGCAGGGACACAAATTTTGGATATTTCAATTTTTTTTCTAACTGAACTTTGCCTTCAGATGAAGTTATCATTGAGGCCATGAATGGTTCTGACAGGCCCTAGGATGATATGCAATATCATCACTCTTATTTCCTCCCAGAGCTTGCCGGAATCGAGCAAGATAATTTTAGATCTACTTTGAGCAAGATAGTCAGTCACGCCATAGTTCCACTTGATACACACGTCATTTATGTCGAAGGAAACATGATGAGTATCCTCCCTACCATCACGATCGATATCTCTCGTATCCCTGGAAAGATTGAAAATGTATACATCAGCGTGGATTTTTCGCCAAAACAAATTTTGATCTACACCAAACTCTTCAAGGAATTACGAGATGTATTTGCTTGGTCAAATGAAGAGATGTCAGGAATCGACCCTTGAATTGTTGAACATGAGATTAAAACTTCCTCGGATGCTAAGTCTATTCGACAATGTCTTAGAGATGTCAATCCTAGGAAGGCCCCTGCTACTAAGGAAGAGGTAGAAAAACTGCTTAATTTTGGCTTTATCTACCCGCTTCCCTTGACATAATGGGTATCCAATCCCGTTCATGTGAATAAAAAGCAAGGAACCATCCGCGTTTGCATGGGTTTTCATGACCTGATCAAAGTCTGTCCTAAAGACAACTTCCCGACACCCTTCATCGATCAGATTCTCGATGAGTGTGCGGGAAGCGAAGTTTTTTATTTCATGGACGGATTTTCAGGGTATAACCAAATTCATATTATACCCGAGGACCAACATAAGACAACATTTATTTTCTCTTGGGGTACTTTCGCATACCGAAAAATGCCTTTTGGCCTTAAAAACGCCGGAGCAACCTTCCAATGAGCTATGACCTTTGTGTTTCACGATCTCAAGCATATAGTCAAAGCCTATATTGACGATCTTGTTTCTCACTCTCGTAAGAGAGTTGATCACCCTAAGCACCTTTGATTAGTCTTTGAAATATGTCACCATTATCGCATCCGGTTGAACCCTCATAAATGCATATTTTGTGTTAGGTTAGGTCGTCTTCTAGGATTTTTAGTCTCTGACACTGGGATCATGGTAGATCCATTAAAGGTTGAGGCACTTCGATTTCCTCCCCCGCGCACTATTCGCCAACTTCAAGGTTTATAGGGGAAATATAACTTTTTACGACAGTTTATAGTGAACTATGCCAATATTACTAAGGGTTTCATGTGTATCTTAAAGAAGGACACTCATTTTATCTAGGATGAGCAAGCCCAAGAATCCCTCGATGCTTTGAAGAAATACTTGGTATCGACGCCTCTGCTGAAGTCTCCAAACTACAGTAGAGATTACTTTCTTTATGTCACCATGTCCGAAGCAACAATTGGTATGGTGTTGGTTCAGAAGGATGATGAGCTCCATGATAACTTCATTTACTATCTTAGTTGAAACTTAGTCATCCCTGAACTCAAATATTCTCATGTTGAAAAGCTAGCTTTGGTTGTCATTCACATAGTCCAACGATTATGACATTATATATTGCTTTGAAAAACTATTATGGTTGCCGATGTCAATCCATTTCAATACGTCCTTACGAGGCATATCATAGGGAGGAAGTACAATAAATGGATTGTCATTCTACAAGAGTTCGATCTCAATTTTGCTTCTACGAAGTCCAAAAAATCACTAGTTAATATCTAACTTCCCTAGATTAGACGAGGATGTTATTCATGTTGATTCATTTACAGATGAACAGATTTTCCTTGTCTCATCGTCAAACCCTTGGTATGGAGGCATTGTCCTCTATCTTCAAACTTTGAAGTTCCCTTTGCATCTCTCGCAAGATGACCGATGTCGTATACGATACCAAGCTAAGAACTACCTTATCATCAGCAACACTTTGTGTCATCGATGAGTAGACAATATCCTGCATTTTTTTTTAACTCACGAAGAAGCCAAGTCTATTTTAAATGACTTCCATAGTGGGGCTTGTGGTGGTCATCTATCTGATCTTGTGATTGCCCAAAAAAATTTGCGAGCCGGTTGTTTTTGGCCATATATCTTTGAAGATTGTATCGAAGCGATTAAGAACTGTCACCCCTGCCAGGTGTTCACTTGGAAAATGTGCTCGCATCCATTCCCTCTCCATCCAGTCATTATCGTCAGTCCATTCACCAAGTGGGGGGTGGACTTTGTGGATTGCAACCCAAATTCAGTTGGGGGGCATCAACACATTATCATGGTCGTTGAATACTTTACTAAGTGGGTCGAGGCCATTCCTACAGTTAAATCTGATTTGAAGACTGTCACCTTCTTCGTATTCAATCAAATTATAGCCAGGTTTGGAATCCAAAGTGAGATTGTCACTGATCATGGCAGTCACTTTCAGAATGAAACGATGGAATAACTAGCATCTAAACTGGGGTTTAAACATGGTCATTCTTCCCCTTACTAACCCCAGTAAAATGGACAAGTAGAGGTCGTGAACAAGTCTATCAAGACCATTTTGCATAAAACTGTAAGACAAAGAAAATCCAACTAGCATATCATGTTGTATCCTGCACTTTGGTCATACCGAACCTTAGTCAAGACTTCCACCGATTTTTCTCCTTTCCAGTTAGTACACAGTGTGGAGTCAATCTTACCTATTGAATGTGAAATCCCTTCTCTTAGATTGGCAATTGTTCTCCTACCTGACACGTCTGATCTCAAACAATGCCTCATACACCTAGAGAGTCTAGATGAGAAGCGTCAAGACGCCTGTATGGCTATCAAAGAGAATAAAAGACATGTAAAGGTCCAATATGATAAGTCTGTCTATCATTGGTTGTACATTGAGGGTGACTTGGTCCTTCTATATGATCAAGCCAAATAACCAGTCCCTATATTGTGTGACGTGTCTTAGAAAAAGGAGCCTATGAATTAGAAGAATATGAAGGGAACATGTTGGTTGAGCCCAGGAATGGTCTCTATTTGAAAAGATATTATGCTTGAGCCCCAAGCTTGGGCGTAACTCTTTGTATACTAATGTAATTTAGTGTACATACATTTTCTCTTTTATTTTTATCTTCAGCTTGCTTATCAAGTTTTCCCTCGGTTTGCAGATGTCAATGGAGTCTTTGGTCTACTTAGGATTCGCAGATGGGGCCAGTCATCATACATAGAACTTGGCTTTCGCCGCTTGGTTTTATTACTCACTTGAGGGTCTACTGGTGTCTTCAGGTAGCGTATTCCTTGGGCCTTCCACAAATAATGTGGCTGAATATAGCATCATTATAGAACTTTTGTGCGACACCATTTCACATGGTCTTATCTCTTTAGAGGTTCGCCTAGACTCCCAGTTAGTAGTATGTTAGTTGAACGAAAATTATCGTGTGCATGACCCTAATCTACTTCGACAATTCCTACGACTACAACTTTTGGAATGATAGTTTGATTTTATTACTTATCATCACATACCTAGAAGTTCTAATTATGTATCTGATACATATGTTAAATTTTTCTTAGATTGACATTTGTCACATAACTAAAGCAAAGAAAAAAATTTCATCAATGTAGACATTGTAACATAAGTAAAGCCGAAGAACCATTTTTTTATATATATTTCAAAAAATATGATGTTTATAGTACAAAATTGGGGTTAACACCCTCAATATACATATACAGTTGATCATACAATAGTCATGACATATATGCATGTGGCACCGGATGAGTGTCATGATATCAAACTACGTCGTTTTTGAGACACCGAAAGAGTCGTACCGAAGCACAAGTCACACCCACCACCTGTCACTGCATAGCCTTTGATAGATCCTCCACCTGAACCATAGGAATTCTCTGTGTAAAACGAGACAGATTTCCCTGCATGTTTTAAAGGACTCTCTCTGCATCCCCTCCCACTGCCTCATCTCCCTAGTGCCTCCGACGATGTCATGGAAGTCCGTCTGGTCATCGTGGACCTATGTCTACATCACATACATGTTTAATTAGTACTTAACATCATCCAAAAATATTTTTGTCTCCTTATACACAAATACCAAAAATATGAAATATTTAAAATATTTGACATACCTATGTCTCCGTAGGTAGACCCTAGTGGGAATGGCATGTCAGGATCTCCTCTGAAGTCAATCCCTGTGTAAGGGTAGTCATCCAGAGCTATCACCTGTCATCTCCACCAGAACAAGAAGTCATCATTGTAGGGTGTTGGCACCCTACCTCCCCCTTGTTGCCTCATCACCTCAGTCCATCGTGCCATGGCTGGATCACAAGGTCCACGTGGAATAATCTCAACTCTAGGTCCGGTCCCAAGCCTAGAACCCACTTGAAGAAAAAGCTACAAAGGATAGAAGAAAACCTGAAGTTCCTTTTACTACCTTGTTTTCATTCTGTCAACTGGCTCTTCATGTTGGCCAGTAGTGAGGTGAACCAGTCGTACACCGTGGGTCTCAAGCACTCCACTAAGTAGAACATAAGTGGCCTCGATTCCTGATGCAAATAGGTCGATCATGTGATATGTGTCAAAACTAGGACAACAATATTGAGACTTAGATTGTTTATCACTTGAAAGGTGAGTTGGCTCCTGACCTTATCGGTCCCTACAGTGCAATGAGAGACTATGTATTCCTTGATTTTCATGCCACTCCTAGCTCCCCAGGCTTTGAGGTTTACCACCTCACCCCCGATGTGACAATTGCGTCAAGAAATAGATGTCCTCGACTTCAATCCTTAATGGTTTTCCATCAAGGTTGAAGCTCTCACTATCCCGATCCCAGTAATCCACGAACAACTGTAGCAATACCACTTGGGCCCTCATGTCTTTGAGATCCCAAAACTTGTATAGCCCACATCTTTTCAAGTCCAATTGGGCCACTAGATCTCTCTTCACTGCAACATTTACCTCCTCATGTTCTCTTTCTCTCCACTCTAGCACCATCCTGCAAGAGACAAACCCTTTTTTGAGTTAGCACCCATTAAAAAACATTATCCACGGACATATAGGCGAGTTGTAGTGTACAAAGTCACTTACAGGGCTACTTATACGTTGTTTGTTTTTTGAACAACCGTGTATAAGAAAGCGTATATGCGACCCGATAAATTGTAGCCCACGTACACCTAAGTTTTCAAATTGTGCCCTAAATAACTTTAAAAATGGAACCTAAATACAAAATTTAATCCACTGAAAAGAAATAGGAGAGAAATATGAGTTACCTGGTTCAGACGGTCATCGATTCCCTCGCTCATAGCTCCCACAATCACCAGTTTAAGTTCGGAGGCAATTTGGTCCAAAATCCACTATTTGAATAAAAAATACAAATGGTATAGTAAAATTGTTTTTTTTTACTATTTATAGAAAAAAGTTTACCCACTTTGTATAGTTTCGTCCAATATTTTGGCCTAATGGAATAATATGAAAGTGGATGGAGTTTTTTTTTGTAGTTTTATCCAGGGATTCTTGCAGTGTTCAGCACCATGTCACCCATTCATAACTTTGGACAGGTATTTTCATTACCCAACATATAGGATAGGTATCCAATCCATCATGCACACTTGCATCATCCTATAACTATCACTCATATGCCTTAGGTATGAATCCATTTTATAGTGACACAGAAACTTCTATCTGCAAATAGAAGTGTCATTATCATGGTTGAGACTTATCAAACATGGGTACCCTAGCTAGATCCTCTACTTCATTCGGTGCCCATTCAGAGATTTTTGTCCATATGACCAGGAGTCCCTTATAGCTAATACATGACTTTATGTTGAACCTCATTTCTTACTGATAAACATGCTGCCCCATACCTATAACACTCCCAAGAGAGTTTGATTTAATCTATTTTCCGACTCGTTTAAAAGAGCGAAAATATTGTCGAGTGAACTTGTCTCTTTCACACTCGTAAATTGGATTTGAAAGGACGTCTATTTGGTGCAAGTTTATCCCTTTTTAAAAACAAGTAGACTAATATTACGAAAAAGGACATTTTTTTGTGTTAAGTTGTAATTGCATCTCATGCCCTTGCTTGTAGTATTGATCCTATTTTTGGTTCTCACTTTTGCATTATAAGCCTCCCACCTCAGCAGTTCGCATCATCAACGAAAAAGAGCCTGTTGATGAGCGCAAGTGACACATCGCCAACTAGAAGGTTAGATCTGGTCCGGGGTTGTCTATTTAACCCAAGCCATTTGGTATGATCTAACCTGACGGGTTTAATGGCTCCATTAGCCAACTAGGATCCTAAAGATAGAAAAAGGAAATAATTTAAATAAAGAAAAGATTCTAAGAATCGACACAATAATTACAAATGTTTATCTAAGAAAGTGAATATACAAATTATTATGAACAGTTTATATACAATTTACAAGGTTTGCATGAAATCTTATGAAAATGATTGTTTGATAAAGTTTATGAACAAAATCAAATATGAACAACACTTCTTTTTGTTTTTTTTAAAGATATTAAACAAATAAATATTAAATGAATACGATTGAAACAATGAAACAAAAACAGTCAAAGCTAATTAATGCAATCGGTGTTTCATTCCTAAACAACTCTAAGTAAAATAAAACAATCCATCTACTAACCTCTAACTGATCAGTCATCAAAATCTAAGTTCCTTTCCTGCGTTGTAGGAGCTCCTGTTTGTCCTGTATTAAGAGGAAACCTATGACAAGAACAAATATAAATCTTCCTGAAGAAATTCAAGGAAGTATTTCACGCATTTGGAGTGAATTTAAAATAGAAGAAAAATAACCAATTAATATCTTGTGATCT
>JASDQU010224623.1:4741-16538 GCA_032191745.1 Picea mariana | reverse complement strand
GACCATGATATCATAAAAGAGAATTAGGCTTGTGATGAATAATGATTGAATAAAAATGGAACTATCTCAACATAAACTCAAAGAGAAAACATTAGTATGCTTCTCCTTCTATCCTCCTTTGTTCCTCCCTTTCCTTTTTCTTTTAACAAATTAGAATTGGTTGAAGTAGTTGAACCAACTCATTAATTAATTAATTAAAATATTCGACCAACTTTTTGTTAGGGGGAAAAGTATTAATCATAATAAGGGTTATAATTAAATAATAACTAGTAGGTTGGACCCCTTGTGACTCCCAACAACTTATGATAATCATAACATAACTATTATTTAAGCAAATCACACCTCCTTTTGACTCCCACCCATAGATTCACATTTGTTAATTTAGAGCATGATATTTTGAATTATTTTCAAAAAACATTACTCATATATCCACAATAAAACATACTGTCCAAACATTCTTGAAGTTAACTGCCACCAATAATAGATAAAATAAAACTCAAAAGCCATATTTTCCATTTTGTGAGGCCATATTTCCTTTGTTGATCATATGAAAACAATCGTCCTTCCAGTGCAAGTGGAAAGACACGGATTTACCAGAATTATCTGAAGATGCGGAAGGGACAATATCAACCTTCTCTTTGACAGAGGTGTAACATGCCTCTGTTCTTAGCCTTTTATTTGAATATCTCATCCCTGCATGTGTGATTGATTATAAAAAGATCTTTTAATTAACCATACATGAAAACTCTTTTAAAATATGAAATGGATTTTGGCTCAACAATATATTAGACTCATGCAATCCAATCCATATAATTTGTTTTACTATTTATCAATGAGCAGGGGGTGAAAAAGGGTTTTGGGATATGCGAGCGGTTTGTATTGAGCAAAACATGATATAATGAGGGGGGAAATAACATGGTTACTTCTAAATGATAACAACAATTAACTGTGAAGCAAACCAATAAAACATCACTGTAATCCAAACAAGACACTGCCACTTTCAACTTCTTTAACACCAAAATTCTCTTGACTGTAATCGATCTTAGAACAGGGAGTGAAAAATGAATATGGGAAGGTGAAGGGATTTGTAATTAGCAGAAAATGAAATAATTGAAGGGAAAAAGAGGGATTACTGTTCATAAAATTAATCAGGTGATCCATAAAACATTCTGTGAAAGGAGATGCATTAACCAATGGTCATTTTGACCAAATAACAATTACTGTTTATTTAATTAGTTCACTGCCATAATCAAATGTCCAACACAATACCATCTCAAGACAATATGGATTCCACACAATCTGTAAAGGAGTTATGTTCCTTTCATTTATGTACTTTTCATCTTATAACAACTTTCAAATAATAACCATTCCCACTTCGTTAACCATCAAAATCAACCACTTCCCACACGTTACTTTAATCAACAACTCAAAGTCATGTTTCCAAAATTAACAATGAAGTCACACTATCATTGCCATCTGGCTTGTCATTTAGAACACAATGATATTCGTCAAACATATATGGAGGCAGTAAATCCAATAATCCAAATCAAATCCCAAAATCCCAATTGACATTTAAACAGGAAGACAACAGTCACCCTTCCAACATAAGCTATGCACAGAATAATTCAATCATGCAAGTGTAATTTTGTCACTGTATAATCCCAATTCCATGTGACTCTAAAAGTTAGGCCATCCATCAAACATGATGAGGTATCAACAACATGCATGTCTTAACAACTGATCGGACTGCAACAAAACATGCTTAAAACTCTGTGGGTACCCATGAGTGTGAAACCCAAGCTATCCATATTATACACAGTGCACAACTACCAAAACACCACGATGAAACATCTCCATTTTATAAAACCAAACACACAGTCACTGTAATAACTCAACCCATCGTGCTGAGCCATCAATCTAATACAATATTGCTTCGATTTATTCAATCTGTAATCAACAATGCTGTGTACAACTTGGATTATACAATTAGACAATCATAAGCATGCAGTGGATGTAGTTCATACAGTCATCTTGGTTGCAATAACCATTAGGCCCCAAAAGAAACTAATAGTTGCAATGACCATTATTTCATTGTGTAGAAACACCACACACACAACGCAGTATGCGTAAGCAACATCAAGCAATTGTAACCAATGCCAACTAAACATCCAAATAATCCTTAGTGAAAAAATACCAGTGACTGTGTATCAACCAACCAATTCACCAATGTCGTAAAAAGCAATCGACCTAACAAGCTGCGGAAACCATGCATACCCATGCATCAATTTGAATCAGGAAACGTGTCACATATTTAGGTGTTTTTTTGGCACATGGTTTCTTTGCCGATGAATTTCTATTTTTGGTTAAGGAATTAGGGTTGTTGACTAATCCAGGTTATTTGGGTTAGGGTTTTGGATGCTGCTGGCTCCTATATATATATTGTATTGTAAAAAATGTAACACAATGAAAATATAGAATATGTTGGTTTTCTCGGTTTGGGTTTCCAGGGGAAAAATCTCTGTGTAATATTTGTATTTGCCATTGTATCTTTTCTGTTCTTTTACTGAAGAAGTAAATATTGTACAAGATTAAAATTAACATTTGGTATCATAGCTTTGTTGGCTTCAGGGGGACGCCTTTGTGGTCAAGGGTTTGGCTTGGGACTGTGATAAGCCTTGTTATAATGGCAGATTTGTGGTATTGATTTTTCAGGTGAAAAGAAATGGCAAGCAATTCAAAGATGGAGATTGAGAAGTTTAATGGGAAATGTTTTGAGTTGTGGAAGCTCAATATGGAAGATCTGTTGGTGGACAGAGATCAGTGGATCATGGTAGATCCAGGTACTACACCTAAAGGAACTTCAACAGATGACTAGAAAAAGTTGGATCGAAAGGCAAAGAGAACAATCTGACTGTGTCTCTCTAATTCAATATTACTAAATGTGTTAGAGGAAGCTATAGCCAATGATTTATGGGAAAAGTTGGGGAAGTTGTACCAGTCTAATTCCCTAGTAAATAAACTATTCCTGAGAAAGAAGTTGTATAACCTGAGGATGAGACATGGAGACTCACTGGCAGAGCATTTGAACACCTTCAATACTGTGGTAAGTCAGTTAGTATCTGTTGAGATTAAAATTTCAGATGAATATAAATGTATCAATTTACTATGTTCTTTACCAGACTCGTGGGATAGTCTGGTTGTGGCCATAGGTAGTAATACAACTTCCTTGAAGTTTTATGAAGGGGTCTCATCCTTTTTGTCAGAGGAGATGAGATGAAAGAATATGGAAGGACAGAGCACAAACGCATTATTTGCAAGAGTACGTTCCTTGGAAAGAAATAGATTTAATTTCTCAAGTGGGAGATCTAAGTCTATGGGTAAATCTAAATGTCCCGAAAAGTTTTTAAAGGCATGTTAGAGATGTGGAAAAGAAGGTAACTACAAGAAGCAATGTAGATCCAAAGTTGAGAAAAAGAAGGGATCTAAAGAATCTCCTTCTATAGAAGAAAAGACCTCCAAGGAATAAGGAGGGGATGCGTACTTGGATTCTTCAAGCACACATGCAGATCATGAGGCATGGTTGGTTGGCTTTGGTGCATCCTTTCATATGACTCCCCATAGGGAGTGGTTCTACAAATATGAAAGGTATGATGGAGGTAATGTTTTCTTAGGTGATGATTCGACAAACAGAATGATAGGACAAAGAAAATTCAAGTTGAGGATCATAGATGGAAGGATTAGAACATTGCCTGGTGTTCTGCATATCCCAGGTTTGGCTAGAAATTTGATTTTTGTAAGCAAAATGGATGATGCACGGGTAAAAACAATATTTGAAAAGGAAACTTGCAGGATGGTTCAAGGAGAAATGGTGTTGCTGAAGGGAGTTCGATTTGGAACTCTGTATAAGCTGCAAGGAAGAACTATTAGTGATGGGTGTAATAGTTAGATTGTTTCTGATATTGGAGTTGAAGAATAAAGAACTCCTACAGTCTCTGGAGAAAAGGTTATGTTGTGGCATCAAAGACTGGGGCATATCGGAGAGAAGGGACTTCGACTACTACATGGTAAAGGTATGGTTGAAGGTATATCTAACTGCTCTCTGGATTTTGATTTCTATGAAAATTGTCTATATGGGAAGCAGAATCGGGTAAGATTCCCCTCTAGTGCAACGAGGGAAGAAGGAATTTTACAGCTAGTTCACAGTGATGTTTTTGGACTTGTGTCGGTCCCATCATTGGGAAAATCTATGTACTATGTCTCATTTATAGATTTCTTATCGAGGAATACTTGGATATATTTCCTCAAGAAGAAATCTGAAGTCTTTGACAGGTTTAAAGAGTTTAAGGCTCTTGTTGAGAATCAAACAGAGAAAAGAATTAAGGTGTTGAGGAAAGATAATGGCGGAGAGTTCCGCGGAAATGAATTTGAAGAATTCTGTAAGAAGTGTGGTATAGAAAGGCAGGAGACTACTCCATATACACCTCAGCAGAATGGATTTGCAGAAAGGATGAACAGGACGATGATGGAAAAAGCAAGGTGCATACTCAGTGGTGCCGGGTTAGGGAAAGAATTATGGGTAGAGGCAGTGGGTACTGCATGTTACCTGGTCAATAGATCACCATCATCAATGTTGGATGACAAGACTCCACAAGAGGTATGGACTGGTAAGGAACCTTCTCACATATATCAAGGTATTTGGTTATGATGCATATGTTCATGTTCCAAAGGAAAACATGAGTAAGCTAGATAAGAAGGCCGAAAAGTGTATCTTTATTGCATATAAAGATGGTATCAAAGGTTATAAGCTTTGGAACCCAGAAACTAAGAAGGTAGTGTATAGTTTAGATGTCGTATTTAGAGAAATGAAGGATGTTGTTAAATAGGAAGTCCTACCAAGTAAGGAATAACCAGAGAAAATAGTGTTTGATTTAAAGGATTATGAGTCAGACTCTGCAGAAGAACAAGAATCAGAAGAAGAAGATCCTCATACTCTAGTATTGAGGAGATCGGTTCAAGAAAGAAGGCTATCGAAAAGGTATACTCCATCTGATTTCCATTCAAATTTTTCTTTGTCTATTACTGATGATGATCCTAGAACTGTCAGGGAGGTAGTGGATTCAGAGGATGCAAATTTCTGGAAAAGGGCCATGGACAGAGAAATGGCATATTTGGATAAGAATGAGGCTTGGAATCTAGTGGAGTTGCTGATTAGAAGAAATCCCATTGGCAACAAATGGGTATTTAGAAAGAATCTGAATGCAGAAGGAGAAGTGGAGAAATACAAAGCTCAGTTAGTAGCAAAGGGTTATTCCCAGGTTGAGGAAATTGATTTTGGTGAGATTTTTTCTCCTGTTGTCAAGTTAACCTCTATAAGATTTATGTTATCTGTTGCTGCTGCATTTGATTTTGAAATAGAACAAATGGATGTGAAGACAACATTCCTACATGAGGATTGTTGAAGATTAAATTCACAACAAAGTTTTTCCCGCAAAGTTTTGCTAAAAGCCTATTAATATAAAGCTAAATAATAATAGTAGGTGGGACGCCCTTGTAGATTGAAGATCAAGTCTGGTTCTTATTTGATGTTATGTTACTATTCGACGCTACTTTCATGGTTGACGATATCTTGTTTTATTGGATAATGGATCGGGCATATTATACATGGTTATCTTGTCGTTCCAAGCTCAAGTTTTATACCAAAGCTTTTCATGGTTATCATTGTTGTCTGTTCTTGGATCTATTACTTGTGACACCTGCAACAGACATATGTTAGTAACAAAAAATGAAAGGAAATTAAAAGAAGAAACTATCCTATGCTAACATGCTATACTATATGCATTAAAAAAATTGTGGCAAATCCTAGCTAACATATGATAGCCATGTGATTTATCGAGGTTGTATAGAACATATTTGACATGCTTTTTTGTATAGTGGAGATGGTAATATGTGATGTGGGTGGCGCTCTTGTAAATTAAAGGTTGGTGGTCTCGATGCATGGTTCAAAGTGGATGATTTGTTTGATTAGTAGCTGGCACGTACTAAGAATTGAATGAACTTGAAGTGTGAAGGTGATGTGAATTTACTGCACATCACCTTTACTCCTGTCGTTGGATGCCACCCTAGTCGGGTTAATATTGTTCAAACATTGTTGCTGTGGTTATGCTCTAATTTCTTAGTAGGGAGAAACCACTCGGCCAACTCGCGTTTTAAGGCATTCGATTATAGGTATGTCTTTTTTTTACCCTTCATGAGTCTGCTCTAGTTATGAAATGGATGTTGGCTCAAGTGTATTGGTTTGTGCCTTCCTTAAGTATTGCAACTATATAAAATTGTGATTGTGAAATGAAATGTTGATGATTTTCTCTACAATGATGTTGAAGTCATAGTGTTACTGGTTATCCTAGGCATTAGCAGTCACAAGATATCTCTATTATCCTCGTTGGTTTAGTTGGAGGGTCTTTGTTGGTATTGGTTGGCTATTTTCACGCTTTCATATTGTTGTATCCAATCTGTGGGATTTTATGGCGTTTAATGATTGAAGCGTTTGTGTCACCGTGCATTGTACTTTTGGGTATTGGGTTGTTTTCACCGCCAAGGGTTGCACAGTGAATTATGTTGTTCCTTCTCAGCCCTGTCTTCACCTTAGCATTATGGTTGTTTGACTGAGGAGTCACAAGGGTTATACCCTGCATGTGTTAGGTATCATTACCAGGCTGAGTTAGAACCTTATTCATATTTTATGGCCTCTCCTGTCACAGGTTTTCATCACTTTGTCCACAAAGTAAGTTGTGGTGTTCTCTTTGTATGTGTCGTTAGTCTCAGAGGTTTTACCATTGAAAGGAGCCGACTCTAGTGCTAGCTCGAAAGCAAACCCTTAACTCCTCTAGTCCGAGGGTTTTATAGAGAAGACTGTCGGTCATGTCAAGTTTACTATGGGTTATTGTGGATTGAATGTATTGCCAATTAATTTTAATACAAACTCACCCAATTGGTCATATGTCAGTCATGTTGGTTTGACATCTAGTTATTGCCTCTATTATAACAATGGTAAACCCTGCATTGTTATTTGCACAACTCAAATTACACAGTGGCTCTCCTTATGTTTAATAACTTAGTATTATTTAATGGAGAGGGATGTTGCCCCGATTTGAATTGATGCGTGGGTATGCATGGTTGTTGCAGATTGTTAGGTCGATTGATTTTTACAATAGTGGTGAATTGGTTGGTTGATACACAGTCACTGATATTTTTTCACTAAGGATTATTTGGATGTTTAGCTGGCATTGGTTACAATTTCTTGATGTTTCTCACGCATACCACGTTGTCATTGTAACTGTTAGTTTCTTTTGGGGCCTAATGGTTATTGCAACCAAGATGAATGTATGAACTACATCCACTGCATGCTTATGATTGTCTAATTGTATAAGTTGAGTTATATACAACATAGTTGATTACAGTTTGACTAAATCGAAGCAATATTGTATTAAATTGATGGCTCAAAACGATGGGTTGAGTTATTACTATGACTGTGTGTTTGGTTTTATAAAATGGAGATGTTTCATCGTGGTTTTTTGGTAGCTGTACACTGTGTATAATATGGATAGCTTGGTTTTCACACTAAGGGGTACCCACAAAGTTTTAAGCATGTTTTGTTGCATTCCGATCATTTGTTGAGACATGCATGTTGTTGATACCTTGTCATGTTGGATGGATGGCCTGAATTTTAGAGTCAAATGGAATTGGGCTTATACAATGACATAATTACACTTGCATGATTGAATTATTCTGTGCATAGATTATGTTGGAAGGGTGACTGTTGTTTGTCTATTTAAATTTCATTTGGGATTTTGAAATTTAATTTGGATTATTGGATTTACTGCCTCCATATATGTTTAACGAATATTGTTGCATCCTAAATGACAGGCCCGATGGAAGTGATAGTGTGACTTCATTGTTAATTTTGGAAACATAAATTTGAGTATATTTATTGATTGAAGTAACGTGTGGGTAGTGGTTGATTTTGATGGTTAACAGAGTGGGAATGGTTACTATTTGAAAGTTGTTATAAGATCCAAAGTATATAAATGAAAGGCACACAACTCCTTTACAGATTGTGTGGAATGCATACTGTCTTGAGATGGTACTGTGTTGGACATTTGATTATGAACAGTGAACTAATTAAATACACAGTAATTGTTATTTGGTCGCAATGATCATTGGTTAGTGCATCTCCTTTCACAGAATGTTTTATGGATCACTTGATTAATTTTATGAACATTAATCACTCTTTTTCCCTTCCATTATTTCATTTTCCGCTAATTACAAATCCCTTCGCCTTCCCATATTCATTTTTCACTCCCTGTTCTAAGATTGATTAGAGTCAAGAGAATTTCAGTGTTAAAGCAATTGAAAGTGGCAGTGTCTTGTTTGGATTACAATGATGTTTTATTGGTTTTCTTCACAGTTGATTATTCTTATCATTGATTAGTAACCATGTTCTTTTCCCCCTCATTATATCATGTTTCACTCAATAAAAACCCCTTGCATATCCCAGAACCCTATTTCACCCCTTTCTCATTGATAAATAGTAAAACAAATTGTATGGATTGGATTGCATGAGTCTGATATATTGTTGAACCAAAATCCATTTCATATTTTAAAAGAGTTGTCATGTATGGTTAATTAAAAGATCATTTGCTAATCAATCACACATGCAGGGATGAGCGATTCAAATAAAAGGCTAAGAACAAAGGCTTGTTACGCCTCTGTCAAAGAGAAGGCTACTACTATCCCTTTCGCATCTTTAGATAATTCTGGTAAATCCGTGTCTTTCCACTTTCATTGGAAGGAATATTGTTCTCATATGATCAACAAAGTAAATATGGCCTCACAAAATGGAAAATATGGCTTTTGAGTTTTATTTTATCTATTATTGGTGGAAGTTGACTTCACGAATGTTTGGACGTTATGTTTTATTGTGGATATATGAGTAATGTTTTTTGAAAATAATTCAAAATATCATGAGCTAAATTAACGAATGTGAATATATGGATGGGAGTCACAAGGGGGTGTGATTTGCTTAACTAATAGTTATGTTATGATTATCATAAGTTGTTGGGAGTCACAAGGGGTCCCACCTAGTAGTTATTATTTAATTATAACCCTTATTATGATTAGTACTTTTCCCCTTAATTAAAATTTGGTTGAATCTTGAACCATAGAAAACTATGGTTGAGGTAGGTAGTTTCATTTTTACACAAGCTTGAACCATAGAAAACTATGCTTGGACTTCCCAACACATAACACAGGGATGGTTGGTACTTAGCCCCCAGCTTAAGAAACTGGTGGCTTTAACTTCAGCATGAAGTCCAGATGCTGAAAGAATTCCCCCCCAAGATTTGATTCATCCAACGTCATAGGAGGATGAAAAGAAGCTTCAAATACTATATGTAAAAAAGTACTTGACTCGATTGAAGAGGGGGAAAACTTTTTCATTTTTTAAGAAGCTTGACACGAGAATAGGAACTATGATCGAGAATATAGGTTCAATCCCCAGACCTTTGTTTCATTTTTTAATGAGATTGACACAGAAACAAGAACTATGCTCACAACTTTTGTTTCATTTTGTAACGAGGTTTCTACAGAGATGCAAAAACTATCCTCAAAACTGGTTTTATTTTTTAACGAGCTTAAAATCAGAAAACCATGCTCAAAGAATGTTTCATTTTTTAATGAGATTGAAATAAGAAAACCATGCTCAAATATTCTCTTCTTGATCATGGACTCGAAGAGGACAGTGCTCTGGAAGGACACCATGTCAAGGGACAAAACTCGGTCATGGCCTAGAAGAGATGTTCACTTGACGAAAGAAACACACTCTGGAAGGAACACATGCCGAGGGATGTTATAGGGGTAAGAAGGTCAGGCTCCAATATCCCTACCGAAGAGATCACCATGTCAACTATCGGATCCAAGTCATAAGAGATTGAGCGTACAGTGAGAGGCTCATATGCATCAGTAGTTTAAGGCATGGGAGACAACGCCACATAATTGACCTATGGCGAGGGCGATACCATCTGCATATACAAACTGTTTAGGGAGGTCATTGGGTTTGTAATCAAGTTAGGACCAACAAACTAAAGTTGATCAATAGTCACAATTCTTCCATCGTGAGGGAAATATATCACACTAAAAAGAGTGGACACGATAGCTTTCATGGCATAGACGTAATCTTGCCCAAGGAGTAAATCAAAATCCAAGGGGTCTTTGACTACCATAACATCAATAAATACAATTTTCCCTCCCAAATTTACAGGAAACTGAGGAAGGACTCCTAAAGGGTGACTGGTTCTTCTGTTAAAAGCTAACAGATTCTATGTAACTAACACAAGTTGAGGATAACCCAATTTTTTCCAAGCAATAGAGAACAAAATACTAATAGACGCACCTTCATCTATCAGCGTCTGAGGAAGGTCCTGACCACAAATCCATACTATAATATTCAAAGGAATGTGAGAGGGAAGATGAGGTCCAGTTTGCACACCCCAATAAAAAAGGATGACCTCATTACCTGGAAGGGGTTCTAGGGGATAAGGAGGAATCCCCCCTAACACGGTAAATTCTGTATCAACTAGAAAAACGTGGGCAGTATCGAATTTACTCTCTAGCGGGAGAGTAGGTGTTAGTATCCAAATATTAACATTTTCAACGTTGCAGGAATGGGGTTATTCCCATAGCACTGAGAAGTGTTGCTCCTGAGCACCGGTATCATATATGGCAGAAGTAGTACTGAGCTCTTAACTCGCTTCTTACAGGAATTGTTGATTTTATTATAAATTCCACCAAAAATTTGGTTGTGCCATAAGGAGTGGAAATAAAGAGTGGAAACACACTAAGAGCGTCAAATTAGACATTTAGATCCCTTGACAGATGTTGAGCTTTGCAGGTGGCATGGTGAATATTGAATGTCAAATGAGGATGCACTAGTGACTGCAATGGTTTATCGGATGCCATGTGTGGTAATATGAGATCGACAGGGAAACCTATGTCAGTGAGGATGTAACTAGTGGGATTTCTTCAGCTTTTAACTCTCACAAAGGGCGTCAAATCTTGCCACCGAAGCACAGAGGGTTAATATTCAATGCTAGTTTGTGTTTGCAGATGATTTGAGGATTTTGAAAGCATTTTTTTACGCCAAGTATGTTCCTCAATATCCACATGTATTCAAAACAGTTGATTCATTAAGAGG
Source organism: Picea mariana (assembly GCA_032191745.1). Lineage (NCBI taxonomy): Eukaryota > Viridiplantae > Streptophyta > Pinopsida > Pinales > Pinaceae > Picea > Picea mariana. The sequence goes on along the minus strand of JASDQU010224623.1, from coordinate 5,290 downwards.
AGGTTGCTCAGGGTTTCGAATACAAAATATGGCTGCCATAAAAAGAACGCCAAATTTTCAATGGGATTTTAGGGTATCGTGATATCAATTTAAATCTAGTTATCAAATGAACAGTTATCAACACCAAGTTCTCTCTCATTAAGAAATGGTGGTTTGGGCACTTTTCTTGATACCTACATCCAAGCCGATTTTCCTAATCATTATCTAATGCAAGCAGATTTTAACAACAAGTGTCAAGATTGTGCAGGTGTTGAATTGTTGGCAAGTTGTAGGGTTTAAAATGGTGATGTTCAATACCTGTCGTTACACATCAAGAGCCAATGCACAAGCACCTAGATTAAGACACAAGGAGAGAACCCACGAATGAACACAAATCCAAGACAGCAGGGGCGAGCCCAGGTCTTCATGAAAACGCAAAATATGATCCTAGCTATCAAGAAAATCGACCGTGACCAATACTCAGCTCATGCCACATCATTGAAACTTGTCGACAAAAGTTTCCAGTCAATTACCAAAACTGCCACGAGGAGAGAGCCTACCAGAGGCGTT
>JASDQU010224620.1:7510-23606 GCA_032191745.1 Picea mariana | reverse complement strand
ATGGGACACAGATCTATGATCACAATAATTAACAGAGCACTTAGCCAATAACATTCATTAGTCTTTAACCCTTATTCACATCACAGGTTAAACCCTTATTATAGATCAACGTAGTATTAATCAAGATCTAAGCACATCTAATCATTCAGCACATAGCATCAAAGAAGATCTAACATTCATTCATATTCTAAGCACTAAGCATCAATGGATCTATTTGTCATGCATCAATATCATTACACTAAGAAACTAAATACATAAAAAATATGAACAACTTAGCACAAATCACATTGACACAGGATATACATGGTTCACCCTGGTGTGGGGCTATGTCCAMCAACTCTTCTCTTCTTTATTAGTCTCTTCCAATCTTCTTACAGGCACAGAGCCACAAAGCCAACTCCACATAGGATAGGASATCTACGCTCACCTCGCCAGATCCTCCTTCCATGAGTTAGGTCAAGGAATAGAGCCTTCTTACAATCACTTGCACTTAACTCTACAAGTCTTAACACAGTATGCCCAAAGAATTCACAACTATTCACACTTATCAACCTTCACAGGTTCTTGCACAAAGCCAATTAGAACTACTTCTTACATCTCTTAGCTATCTATTTATACATTACAAAATGGTCCTAAGCATGGTTAAACCCATGGGTCGACATCCCATACTCGTTACATAAACCCTAAAACCCAAAAATCACGCAAAAAGGGCTAAGATCCCATGATCTCTGCTTCGCCTAGGCGCTCGGTCTTCGACCAKCCTGTCAAAGTCMCAAAAATGGTCAAACATTACCAAGGTTATCCCAAAACTTGGTTGAGGGCCAAMAAAAATGTATAGGGAAATTTGACCTCCTAAAACCTAGAAAGTTACCGTGCAATAAGAAGATATGTATATAGTGTATTATAGTAGAAGTAAGGGGGAGAAAATGAGAAAAACAAATAAAAAGAAGAAAATCCATAAAAAGTTAAAAGGGGATAAAAACAAAAATATATTGATGCACATGGAGGGTCTTGACATAATAGAACTAGTAGAACAAAACAATGTGATGCAAGAAAACCAGGGTTTGAAAACACTGTGCACAGAAGAGCAGTTAATCGATATAAAGGTACAACACCCAACAAACACCACAAAAAGTCAAAAAGTGACAACTGTAAGTGCGGCATAGTTGTCCCTTCTCTGTCACACTATAAAGTTGGAAAAATGGGGGGAAGTGACCCATTGTGTTATTTTATAAGGGGAAGAATGCAGAACCGAGTGGAAGAGTGATAGAGTGCGATTTTTCCATAGCCTCTATCTATTTCGAAGCCTACAAGTCATATTTCTCCGTGATGTCTCCACCGAGGGTTGGAACGCCAAGAAGAACCGGAATAAACACAGAGTATCACTCGGGTGCCACAAACCGGAACAAACGAGATGACCATAGTGGTGGATGTGGACAAAATCCACACACCGGATTATGCGAATACCACATTGCATGTGGAAGAGGAAAAGGAACCTGCACAGGAGACTGAGCAACTAAAAGAAGACGTCGAACAGAAGGAATCTGACGCGTCCAGGGAAAAAGGGTTGCAGTAAGAAGAATCGGCCATGGGTTCCACACAGCAAGGCCTAGAGTCGAAACCTGAGCATGAAATGGATCAAGAGGTTGTACTAGAGGGTGGGGTATCGTTCCCACAAGGGAAAAAGAAGGTGATATAAGAAAGCAGTGCACAGGGCATATAACACACACAGGAAGAACTAGGTATATTGATGTCGAAAATTCCCAAGGGAGTGAGGACAACCGATAACATGGTAGGAGGAGTCAATAGCCTCAAATATTCTAACCATGATGTCTTTGATGCCATTAAATTCCCATATTTGGCAGCAGAAATATACCTAGAGAGCAGAGGAGAAGGCCCATCAGGTGCACCATTGTTGGAGCCTGCACAATGGATCATGGGACTATACAACACCGACATCATGAACTTATTAGACATACCACACTTCGAGAGAGGGAAACATATAAAAAGATGTGTCAAACAATTTTTAGCGAGGGTGCATGGAGGCATCTTGTGGATAGATAGGCCGATTCCGATCAATGTCGACCTCATCATAGAGATTACAGGTCTACCCACATATGGGGAGAAGCCGGAACAATACATAGAATAAAATACTAAGAAGAAATCTATCTCGGATGAGATCAAAGAAAAGTATGGGGCAGAGAGGGGTAACATAGGTATCAAGATCAACAACATCAATGATCCTGTGACACGATTTGGAACCATATTTCTCGGTTGCAAATTAATGCGCAAGTGTCAAAAAGAAGATGCCCGCAAGAGTAGTAGCAGTCGCGGTGTAGTGTGCAAAGGGGAGCTTAATGAGCTGGGGCCCTTACCTACTGAACTCATTCCTTAAAGACTACAAGGATGCACAAGACTAGGGCTCTAAGTTCCACTACTTGTGGTTACTCATCCTCATTGCACTTATGGGGTGGCATGAACCTACATACACTATGTTCCTTCCAAGGACAGGCAAATGTGGTGCAACACGCTACACGTCGTTGTGAAGAACAACTTATCCTAAGGTAAATACATTCAAAAATGATATKTTTGCTCATTACTTAATAGATATCCATATAATATTGGTAGATACATGGAGGATCTCACTAGAAACTGACTAKGAGTATGGATAGATARCGAATTTCTAGGCATCATGCCACAACATGTGGTTGCAGGCCAAGAATGATCCAACCAAGGAGTGGTTCTAGCTAAAGTATTGTGTGATGACACAGGACATCCAAATGGAGGTCCAAGAGTGGTCTGAGGAGTGGAAAGTGAGAGAGATTCCAAGAGAAACTCCAACAGTACAAATCCAGACGCAGGGTAGCACAATCATTGTGCAGTAGATAGGCAGGAATGGCGCTAGTCGGTAAAAGAAAAGAACAATAGGTATAGTGGGGGAAAGCATCTCAATTTGAAATAAAACTAGGACACAAAAGAAGTCACAGTGTAGTCCTACAAAGGTTCCACCAGGCACAAAGTAGGCACCAAGAGGACCGACAGGACAGGTGAGCATAGAAGAAGTGCATACGAAGGCACAAGAGGTAGCCATGGAAGAAGAAGTTGGGTAGGATACAGGCATTGACACACAGATTCCAGAGGTATCTGATCCATCATATGACCAAAGTAAAAGGCGAAGGGAGCAAGCAAGTGTTGTCGGGAAGAAGGAAAAGGCCCATAGAAAACCAATGGAAACATCATTGACAGTAGATGATGTGGAGATAATAGCAATGGCAGTGGAAGATAGACTATCAGAGGTATGGGAAAACATGTAGAATCATTGAGCTTCAATTATGGAGCAAGTACAAGAGGTAAAAAATGCATTGCAGCAGTTGAGGATCAGGATGGAGTAGAAACAGAAGGAGAGACCAAGGCCCACTAGTGAAGAAGCACTTGTCGGAGAGACAGTACACATTACGACGCAGGGAAGTGTTAAGTTCATCATAACACCAGAGATGATGTTCTTTGATGAGGAGAAAACACAGAGGCCCTTGAAAGACATTGAGAGGTTGGACTTGATGCTACCCAAGATTCCAACTAAAGCACTGTATAAATTACAAGTGAGCGTCGCGTAGGAGATTCAGTCCAGAGCAAGGTTGGATGTGAAAAAAAATACAATTGGCGTAGGAAGATAACACCTCACTGAAGGAGGCACTTAGCCAAGAAGGKAAGGAYAGAAATCTATCATAACAAAAAGTGAAGGAGATGGAGAAACATATAAGTGGAGTATTTCAAGCCATCCCTGACAACGCAGAATCAGAAGAAGCATATTCTAAAGAGAATATGAGGAAAATAGAATAGGCCCTGGTGCAATGTAAAGAGAAGATCAAGTAAATGGAGGAGTGCGCAGTACCTATGACTCCTCCAATAGTTCAAGCACAAAGAGTGAAAGACACGACAACAACTATAGAACAATTTGTGCAGAACATACATAGAGTGGCAGAACTATTGGAAAAGAGAAGCCAGCTATAGACACAACTATTAGAGGATGGGATACTACAAGAGTTGCAAGTAAATGAAGATAAATTGGATGCAGCAATGGCAGATGTCAAGCAGCGATAGAGGAAAATTTCACTTCCAGAGAAGATCAAGACAACTGCAGAAATGAAGAACCTTCAGGTAGAAGAAAAAGTGGTGCAGGCACAGAAGATCGCATGGTAGGCTCAGTTGGAGACCCTACAAGAAAAGGTAGGACAATTGGTCCTGGAAGTCAACATAGTGAAAGTGTGCCTCAAACAAATAGGCTTGGAGGGGGGCGAGATCTTACGACCACCAGTCACTGCGCATGTGGTAAAAGCCATATCAGCAAAGAGCAGTCAGGCTCATGAGCAGTGCCAATGAATAGCATATTTGTACAAAGCAATGACACAAGCAGTGACAGACACTAGAGTTAGGCAGTGACTTGGAACGAGTCACAATGTTAGTGTTAGGGGCCTATTGGGCACAGGCCCAGTTTGAGAGAAAATAATGACGGGGGAGAAATAGAATTGGCAGGAGAAGCAGCATGTGAAAATAAGATGCACATGAAGGAAACACATCATGTGTAAGTCATATACGCATGCGGGAGAAGCAGCACCTGCAAGATAGATGCACATGCAGAAGAGGAAAGCATGCGAGGCACACATGGAAGAAGACTTATCCATGATAGGGTTAGGGTTTTGGTAAGAGAATGTAATGGATGGTAAGCCAAAAACATGTATAAGTAGGTACCTAGGAGGTCTAGGTAGGGGGTGTTTGTTGGTGCTTGTTGTTCGTTGTTGGTTTTGTTGGAGTATATTTCATCGTTTGGGGTTCAAAGTTTTGGTCATTGTTACTCTTAGCACTCTGTAAATTTTGTTCGGTTGAAAGACAAACGACAAAGGTAATTGTTTCAACCTACTTTAGAGATAGGCACTAGCTTGCTCAACTCAGAGAGGGCTCTCTCATGTCACTTGATATTTCTATGGAAATCAGTGGCTAGACTTGGTTTGTTTTGGGGGTTTTAATAAAGTTTGTTGGCAAGGAAGAGAAGGAACACTCAGGGCTATGGAGTCAAAATTCTGAAAGTCAACGAAAACAATGCTCAGCTGGTAAAACTCTCCAAAGGATAAAGGATAAATGAGGCAATGAATCTGAGTCATTTTTAAATTCAAGTAGAGTGTAGGAAGTTAGAGAAAACAAATAACTGCATCAGAGCATTACTGAAATGAATTTTGAATTAGTTAAGAAGACAATTACACATTTTAAATTTCTTAATCCAAGAGCATCATAAGACGAATTCTGGGCCTTTAACTATCCAATTTAAACAGAAGAAAATGTAAATGAAATGTCAGGTCACAGGAAATACATACGATGAAGAGAAACAAATCCCATATCACCACCTTTAGAATCTTTTCATAGAGACTTCAAAATCTTCTGCATTTATATTCAATTGAGCTTCATAAAATTACAAATAGATTTTGAAACAACCAAAAAGGTGCTCTTGCACTTCTGCCAACATTAGTTCATTCAAGTATCACAATATTTATACAATTTGATTACAATGGCTGAAACTGAAGCGTTTCAGCTTCTAAAACTTATTAAACCAATTTTGACTGACAGTTTCAGTATATGAACCGATTTACAATGATTAACAAAAGAGTTTCAAAATTAGGGACAAATTTCTTTGACTTCTCGTCATCCTCTGTGCCATCTATCTCACTCTGATCTTCTGTCGAATCTGCAAAGTTGGTGACACCTAGAGATCATTTACTGGTTCCGGGGAAACTGTACTYTATCTTACCTAGCCTCACGATTTCCTTCCATTGTGAATCAGAGAGAATTTCGTAATCCAACATMTCTTTAATCAAAATCTCCAGGTCAATGCATGTGGCATAGGACATGGTTGGTCGGCCAACCTTCACTATTTTAAATTTATTCAAAAATTCAAAGTCTGTAGCCAAATACTCTACTATACTCAGGCCTTTCATACTTTCYTTCATAGCTTCAAATTTGGAATGGTCCATCCTACACTGCATGAGGAGAGAATTGTAGTCTTCTTGATTGTATAGTGAACCTTTTCCATCCCAAAATGGTGGGAGGCCCTTGATAAACAATTGTTCAAATGTATCCTTAAACTTCTGTATATTGTGCTCCATTTGCATAGCTTTGTTTTGAACCAATTTGAGCAAGTTGTGTTTCGCGATGATCCTTCTGGCCCAAATGATCAATGCAGTTCTGTCCTTTACCCCAATAGTCTGAAGATTGGCATTGGGAACATAATTTAGTAAATCAATAGCATTTTGGGCCCATTAAGATGGTTTCTTGTCTAATGTTTCATTAACAACATTACACTTGCTTTGGGCCATTGTAGCCACACTTTCTTTGTCATTTATAAAATTTAGATAAGCCCTGAACTTAACAGCCTCTGCAGCAATAGTATCCCAGATCACATGTTTAGCTCCTTGTAACAATGTTTTACCCTTTAACATTGTTTTCAACTTGCTTACCCTCTCTTGCAAATCTTGATTTTCTCTTTAGAGTGGAGCCATGTTTTCATATTTTATTTTCATTTCTTATTTCATCTTTTCTAAGGCCTCTTTAAGGATTTTGGTTTCCCCTATCTGCAAACTCACTTGGGACATAGCTTGAACCAAGCCATCGGTACTTGATCCAGCTTATGTATTAGTAGGTACAATGACAACCATATCTGATGTTGCTACTTGTCCCTGTAGCCAATTTTCCTTCTCTTTTTCTAGCTGCAACACTTTAGCTTTGTAATTTAGTGCCTCTTGCCTAAATGTCTCCTTTTCTTTCTCTAAAGCAGATAGCTCTGCTATCTGTTGATGTTTTGTGGGGAACATCTTCAGTCTCTTCTTTAGACTTTGAATCATCTTGTCTTTTTCATCCAAAGAGGCCTTTACCCCTTGAGGGCCTTCAGATTCCAATCTTTTGACCTGTGTTTGCCAGGATTTACTTGATGCTTTCTCCTGCTTCAGCTATCCATCCAATTTGAGTACATGTGTTGTCAGTCTGGAAACCCTCAAACCCAAACTCAGATAGTTCGAATACAGCATGTCGTTGACATTTCTGTGGAACTTTACTTTGTCTGGGGCACCAATACTTTCATAATGCATCTTGACTTCAGATACTTTATCATCATTAGCCACTGCTATGTTAAACATCTTTCTTTCGATGTCCCTAATTGAGAGCAGGGAAGTTTTATGATGGGAGGCCCTTTCTACCTCAGGCAACAAGTCTCTTATTTCACTATTGGCCATAATTCCTTTCACAACATACTGGTTCATTAAGTCTTCTTTGGATTGATAAACTTCCCCAAGAGTCTTGCTATATACATGTTTCCTGCTGCTGAAAACCGTTAAGCTGCTCTCACTTTGTGGCATGTTTCTTGTACTAGCCTCTTCGTTCTTGTTTCCACCTTCCACCATCTCCATGCTCGGTTTTCTCTTTAGGTTCTTCTTCTTCCAAATCCACTACCTAGGAAGATGATGTGATTTTCACTTTCTTGAGAATATTTTTTTGACTGCTGGCACCCAGTGCCTCTAAACTACTCCTCTTCTTATAAGCACTCACCTTTGGAGATTTAATAATCGAATTTGTAGAAGCTTTCTGTGTTTGGACCTGCTGAGGTGCAAACTCCATTTGTTGTGTGTGATCAATCTGTAAAGTAACTTCTATGTTTGCACAGGCTTCCAAGTTAGCCAATTTGTCAAATTCTTCAACTTGCTCATGTTTATAGGGGCTTTGTCTACCCATTAGCCTTCTTTTAGATATGATCTGGTGTGGGTTGTATCTCCTCCCTTGTAACTATGTAAACCCAAATTCACTGAGTTTGGCTTGAATCTGAGATAAACAAGACCTGGTATTTACCATAAAGGGCCCCACTATGAAATGAAATTTCATGTTAGATGCCTTGTGAGTTTTTAGAAAATGTTCTTTCTCTGAAATGATCCTTTGCCTGATGAATTCTAAAGCAAAGACTCTGGGAGTCAAAATGACTGGTATAAGGTAAGGTCCTTCTTGATATCCATATACCCAAATCATAGTAGATTGTATAAACAACATCCAATCTCCAACCCTGCTTTCTGAATTTGGTTGCAAAGAGCTTTTCCTTTCTTCTAAAACCCTTGGCAGGTCTGTGCCGAAGATGAGACTATAAACCTTGGACACGATCTTGTCTATGAAAATAAGCATGGTGATCCTCTTGCATTCAGTCGATATGAATGTTGCTTCTGGGAATTCGGTCTTATTTGATTCCAAAAACATCCTCAGCAGGTGCGTGTAGTATCTGAAGTGTCTCAATGAATTGAAATTTACCAGTTGTTGGTGCATATTTTCAGTGATGAATTTGTCAAAACTTATACAGATAGACTGATTAGACTCTGACATAAAAAAGGTGAGCAGGAAACCTAACATGACTTCTACTACAAATTTTTCATTATCCAACACTAAACTTTGACTAAGCAGAGAACAAGCCCATTGGACTTCGATGACCATGATGCTCACACTAGCAGGTAACAACAGACTCTCAGAATGGTGTTCAAGTTTAAAAATGGTTTGCATAAATAAGGTTTTAACTTCAGGGGGACACTCTCATTAAACTGTAATCATTTTTTCTTCCTCGAAGGGCTCTGACATTGTGAGGGATGACTCTGTTATACTAAGGGTGTGTCGAATGGATGGAATATATATTTCACATAAGACTTCTGACCCTAACTTATTCAAAATGAATTTTTCTTCCTATGAATATTGTTCGGCACACCAGCTCACGAACTCAGGGAAGCGGAAAAGGACTTCTACGACATAAGGGATAATGGAAGCTTGGGCCACTTCGAGGAAAGGTATCTGTTTTCTGACATTTTCTAGCAAATTTCATCTGGACACGGAAATGGGTGAGACTGTAATTTCTGTGTCGAATACATCTGAATCCCTGTCAATTAGGACTTATTCTTTAGAGAAAAAATCTTGCTCTTTCACGAAAAAAACGACAGGGTTGGTGGCCATGATGAAAAATACCTGGAACTCGACAGAGGATGTGTGAAACTGGTTCACTATTGAACTTTAATTTTGAATGGAGGGTTTTCGCCACTTTTCAAATGTTCGAGTTGATTTGAAATATTATAGAATAATGAACCCGGGACTCTCCTTTTATACGTGTTTTTTCATATCGGGGATTGGAGAAAACGGTTTTAGGTAGACCGATTTTCACCCCAATGTACCTCTGAGGTCGCCACGCATCCAGGAATGAAACCCCGTCCATTTTCCTTGACCCACCTTCGAATGATTATCCTTCGCGCTGCTTCATTGCCCGATATGTGCCTTAGTCATTGATCCAAGATACTTTGAGATCAATGGTCCACTATATCCCATCAACTTTCATATCGGGGATTGGAGAAAACAGTTTTAGGTAGACTTCTTTTCACCCCGATGTCCCTCTGAGAGCGCCACGTGTCCACAAATGAAACCGCAACAATTTTCCCTGGCCGGCCTTAGAATAATTAAGTCTCGCGCTATTTCGTCGCCCGATATGGCTATTCATCGTTGATCTAGGCCGCTCCAAGATATATGTTCTGTCGGGTCCTACCTTTCTCATCTCCACTACATTTTTCCATATGCCGCTAGATATAGCCCAGTCCTCCAAACTATCATGTTTCCATAGTGATATAGCTCTTTGCTAAATTTCTAAAATTTGGATCCTATTTGAAAATTGTTATGGTGATAACATAGGCTCCAAATGGGGATTTTATCCTCCCTGCGAGGTAGAAAAGAACTATAGACTAAGTGCCTACCCATTGGGTTGTGATCTATTTGTGTGATCGGAATCTACTGGCCTTTTATTCAAAAACCCAAAATCTACCTAGCATAGCTCAGGGCCTTCACCTTGGGCTTCAACTATGCTTCTTTTATTCCAAATTCTTCATGTGCAAAGAAAAAAACACAAAATGATTATATACAATGAATAGAAGGGGTGATGATTTTTAAACAATGTAATGCTTGAGGAACCTGCCATTCACAATCCCTCCTCCAGCGAGTTCTCCATTACTGTCCTACAACAAGTAGGCATTTCTCCCATGGTAAGCTGCAATTTTGAATGGACCAAGCAATAGGTGATAAAATTTCCCATGTTTTCCCTTATCTTCATTTCTGGCATCCCATTTTAGTACCCAGTCTCCTGGTTCTAAGTCATCCACCTTGGTATGTCTGTCGAAAGCCTCTTTGATCTTGTCTTGACGCAACTGAGCATTATTGAAGGCCTTTTCCCTGGTTTGTTGTACATTGATCAGCTCGGCATCTCTTCTCCGACCGGAGTTTGTTTCTGCCTCTTGCTCCTGTAACAACTTCATTACCAACGATCCCAATGTAGTAGGGAAAATGGCTTCTGTACCATAAACGATCTGGAAAGGAGATGTGGCAATATATCTTTTTAGGGATATCCTATCCGCCCATAGTGCGTGGATGAGATTTTTATGCCATGCCTTTTTATTTTCTTGCAGCAGTTTTTTGATGATTCTAACTAAGCTTTTATTCGAAGACTCAGCCAACCCATTCCCTTGCGGGTAGTATGACGTGGAATGATCTAGTTTGATTTTGTAACCACTGTAGAATTTTTCCAATTTCTTGGACTTGAAAGCTAATGCATTGTTTGTTATAATCTTGATTGAACATTCGAATCTGGACAGAATATTATCTTCTAAGAATCGAATGATGACATCATCTGTAGCCTGCCTGGTGGGAACCACCTCAATCCATTTAGTGAAATAGTCGGTCGTTGTCAGGATCCATTTGTGTTGAGATGAGGATTGTGGATGGATTTCCCCTATAAAATCAAGGCCCCACTATCTGAAAGGAGGCCCCACTGTCTGAAAGGAGCTTCCACTGAAATCAGTTTTAAAGGCAGAGCCTACAATTTTCCTTTCCCATCGAAAATTTGACATTCATGGCACTTTGAAACTTCTTTATAAACATCGAGAAAAATGCTAGGCCAATAAAATCCAACTCTCAAAATTTTGTGTACAGTTGTCTTCCAATAATGATGACCTCCACAGTCACCCTTATGGAATTCTCTAATGTTTTTCTCTGCTTCTCCTTCTATAAAAAAACTCAATAAAATTCCTCATGAATCCTTCCAGTACAACAATTCATTTACTATACAAAATTTTGTTGCCTTCAGTTTTAAGAATCTGGCATTTGTTTTACTATACTCAGGAGGAGCCTGCAAATTATTCAACAAAAAGATGATATCTGCATACTATGTAGAGTCAAGAAATTTCTGAGATATTTGTGGAGTCGCCTTTTCTTCCTCTGCGGTATTTTCTGATAGATCTGTAGGGAAGTTTATTCTCAAGATTTCATATTTTGTTTGTGCCATTAGTCTAGCAAGTCCCCGTCCTTTGATCAACTTGGTGGGTTTAATATCAAATTCATATTCTAACAATACTGCTATCCATTTTCCCCTCCTTCCTTCAGGATTGGGCTATGTCAAGATGTCTTTCACTGAGTTGATGGGAACATAAGCAGTGGTATGTGAATGTAGAATGTAAACCCTAAATTATTTCAATGCCTTGACTAAAGCATACACTTTCTTCTCCATGATGTCATATTTCAAAGGGACATCTCTTAATGTCTTATTGTAGTATGCTATGGGATTCTCAAAATTTTGGTCATCTTTCTGGAGTAAAACACCAGCAATTGTGTGTTCTGAGGGTGAAGCAGAACAATATAAAATCCCTTTCAAAATTAGGACTGGCTAGTATGAGAGCCTTGGTTAATGTCACCTTGATGTCTTAGAAGGACTTTCTTTCTTTAGGGATCCATTTTATTTCATTTCCCTTCTTGAGCATGTTGGTGATGTGTTTTATGATTTCAGATAAATTTGGGATAAACCTCCTCAGAAAATTTACTTTCCCCAGGAAAGATTGTACCTCCTTTTTGCTTCTAGGTATGTCGATTTTCAATATCCCCTCAACTCTGTTGGGGTATACTTTTATCCCTTCCTTAGAAATAATGTGTCCCAGCAGCTTTCCTTCTTCCATAGCAAAATTTGACTTCTTAGGATTCAATGAGATCCCAAATTTTCTGCATTTTTCAAATGCCCTTCTAAGATGTTTGATGTGTTCTTCATCTGAGGCAGAATACACAGTAATGTGATCAAGGTATATAACAATAAATTTTTCTTTTTCATCAGAAAAAGCTATGTCCATAGCTCTTTGAAACATTTCCCCTGCATTCATAAGCCCAAATGGCATTTTGGCATACATGAATGTTCCCCATGGCGTGGTGAACGTTGTATTTTTTTTATCGTCAGGCTGTACCATGATCTGGTTGTATCCTGAGAAACCATCTAACATTGACATCTTCTGAGAGCCCACCACCTTATGTAAAATATGATCCATTTTGGGCAATGGGTAGTTGTCTTTAAGAGATACCTTATGCAGGTTCTTGAAGTCCACACATAATCTGATTTCTCCACTCTTTTTTCTAACTGGCACCAAATTTTCCACCCATTTGGAAAACCTCAGGGACACTATGATTTTTTCTTAAAACAATTTCTTTACTTCTTTCTCTATCAATGGTAATAGCAGATGGTTTATTCTTCTTAATTTCTATTTGAATGGCTTGTGATCTTCCTTTATTGGGGTAGCATGCTGGATTATAATAGTGTCATAAACTTTCAGCTCATCATAGCTCCAAGCAAAGACATCAGAGAATTCCTTCATTAATTTTACATACCTCTCTTTGACTTCAGGGTTGAGCTTTCTGGACAGCTTAATGATCTTTGGATCTTCTGGAGTCCCAATATTACAATCTTCCACATCCCCTTCATTTACTCTAATCTTTGGACTTTTGGCCACGTCATTATTATCAAAAAGTTTCTCTAATGGTACTAGGCCTTTGGGGATGATGTTTNCTCTCTTTGACTTCAGGGTTGATCTTTCTGGACAGCTTAATGATATTTGGATCTTCTGGAGTCCCAATATTACAATCTTCCACATCCCCTTCATTTACTCTAATCTTTGGACTTTTGGCCACGTCATTATTATCAAAAAGTTTCTCTAATGGTACTAGGCCTTTGGGGATGATGTTTCTTTTCAACTGTACAATATCTTTTACCACAATTTGGTTGTCAAAGTATCCTTATTTTGTGAAAGCAGCTGCATCCACCTCATCGTCACAGTATTCATCATCAATGTTTAAATTCTCAAACTCATTTTCCATTTTGAGGAAGCTTTCTATCTGCTTGTCGTTTTCGAAAACTTTCCAGTGCTTCATATTATCTGGTACTGCTGGTATGTACTTGACCTCAACCTTGTATATTTTCTTAGGGAAAATTGGAACTTTGAAAACTATTTCCGAAGTAGCTAAGGCATCAACAACCTGATTTTGTTCTCTTGGAATCGCTGAAAGATTGCATTCTGGAAATTTCTCAAGGAGGTCTAGTACCATATTTCTATAAGCCCTCAATATGGGATGTTTTTCTTGTTAGATGCCTTTGATCTGATTTATGATTAGCTTAGAGTCCCCATGCACAACAATCCTTTTGGCACCCAATTCTTCCAAAACTTTCAACCCCAATATTAATGCTTCATATTCGGCCATGTTATTGGTGCATTCGAAAACAAGTTTGTAAGAGCATAATTTTGAGTCCCCTTTGAGATGATTGATCCATATGCCAGCTCCATATCCTTCTTTGCATGCAGCTCCATCGAAATTCATTTTCCATATCTGATCCTCTGCATCATCTTGCTTCTCTGAAATTTCTTCTATCTGCTGTTCAAGATCATTTTTGTCATCCATAATGATTGGTGTTTCTTCTTCTCCAGAGCATAGGTCATTTAAGAAAATAGAAGACCCCAACTCAGTGTCCACTTAGTAGATAAGATGATTGCTAGGTTGTGATTTGTTGCTAACCATATATTTAAGCAAAACCTCCCTGTACAATCTTTTTTCTTGACCAAAGACAGGAATAGTGGCATATGACATGTCCATCTGGAGGGTTCCTTTTAGTTTTGCAGCCCATGACCTGGACAACAGCATACCGAACTTTGGAGGGATATCAATGACCACTACGTCCATCACCATATTCTTTGCTCAAATTTGTGCCAAAGAAACCACCATGTCTTTGATCATGCCAAGGCATTTCACCTTTCTTGAATCAAAGGAGAACATGGTTTTATAAGGTCTTGTGACATCTAGACCTAATTGGTCCATGACCACTTTTGGCATCAGGTTGTGAGACGCTCCAGATTCTAGCATAGCATTGTGCAGAATCATGTCGTGGATTTTCAAGATGACATAAAAAGGAGGGACTTCTTCATTTTCATTGCTTTCTTCTACTCTTGGTCCAAATAGGATGGTTGGGTGATCATCTTGTATGTTCAGGGTATCATAGGTTTGTCCCATCTTAAGAATCTTGATGATCTTATTTATGTACTCGTTATTCCTGATCAATTCATTAAATGGTACCGGAATTTTTATCTTATCCATCTCACTTTCAAAATCAAAAGAGGATGAAGTCTTCTCTACCTCTTTGGTGACCATTTCTTTTCTTGTCAATATTTTCTTCTGAGGTTCTTCTTTCTGCTTCCCTTTTTCACAGTATTCTTTGCAGCAGCATCTTTCACAGTAGATTCCTTTGCAGCTAAATCTTTTGCAGCAAAATATTTTTTGGGATGACTAGAAGAAGGTATGTTATTCTGAGCTTCTTTGGTGGGATTCCCCTTTGGAGGGTTTGGAGGTACTTTTGATTTCAAAGGTTATATTGCCTTTGGAATTACATGATGGCATTTTTCAATCTAGTCTCATAATTTTCTCTTTCTACTAATACCCTTTCTTCTTCATCTTGCAAAAAGATTTCACTTGCATCCATAAACTGGTCATGTTCTTCTTTGGTCAGAAATACCTTTGTTTCTTTATCATCACAACAGTTCATGTTGTCTTCAAAATATCCATCATAATCTTCATTCACATAATTATTTTGAAAATGAGGCCTTATTTGTTGTTCCCCCTGATTTCCTTGGTTCCCCTGATTTGCCTGATTTGCCTGATTTGCCTGATCTGCTTGAGTGGCCTGACTCCCTTGGTTTCTCTACTCTCTTTGTCTAATCTGTGGAATGGTTGGTCTTCTCGGATTTCTGGGTGGACCATCTTCTTGTTCTCTAGGATTGGGCCTATTTCCCAGGGCCATTCTCTCCATCATTCTTTCCATGTTTCTCATCATTGCTTCGAACCTCTCTTCTGATGTTTGTGATGTCGAAGTTTGTGCTTTATCCTAAGTTATGTTCACGTCCCTACCAGAATTAGCTTTTATCTTTCCTGAAGCCATTAGGTTCACTTCAACTTCTATGGAATCTGTCATCATATCATCTAATGTGGAAGATGTTTGTTCCCTCAATAATAAATCAAAATCACTTTCAAAATAATCAACATATCTGAACTGAGCAGCTTTAGGGGGGGTTTCACCTCAGCAGGGATCATATTAGATACCTTCATGAATTTGGTTGAAAATTCCTTCGTTCTTTCATCAGGCGATCTTTTCATGTTGTTGTACTGAGTCAACAACTGAAGGGGATTTTTCTTATCTCCCCATTTTGCAAGGAAACTGGTTTCAAAGGCATCAAAATCTGCGATATTGGCTGGTGGAAGGGCTCTGAACCACTTCCTCACTTCTCCTGCAAGTCTTTGTGTAAACAACCTCATTTTCACATCTTCAAAGTCCACCTCTTCCAAGTCTATGAAATCATTGAACCAGTATAGATGCTTCTGAGATGATATATTACCTTCAGTGTCATATAGTTTGATCCTTAGGTTGTAGTCTTGAGGTAAATCATGTAATTGAGTAGGCAGTATGAGGGGAGAAAATCTAGCTTCCATGGCTGCTGTGAGGGGTCGAAGAGGATGTTGGTTTCGAGAAGGGATCACTATAGGCTTGACAGACATGGCTAGAATCAAATCTTGGAATCTCTTTTCGTCAAATATGGTCTCGTTTAAACAAGATTCAGATTTAGTCCTGAATAGGGATTGTTCAAATTTCATGTCAAAATCAAGGTCTTCAATGCTAGTCACTCCATCTTTGGGAAAA
>JASDQU010224618.1:0-17547 GCA_032191745.1 Picea mariana | reverse complement strand
ATGACAAACACTATCCATCTAGGATATTTTCCCTGACAAATTCACTTTCCTTCATCTCATTATTCCACAATTAAGCATGGGTTCTCTTACTCCACAAAGCGTCTTTCCGTGAGGGCTTTCACCATAAGGGGACCACTTTCGAGTTCATCCATATTTACTTCTTATAAACCATGAAAAAATAATAATGAGTCATATTTACATCAAACACTATTGGGTACATTACCCAAACCTTTGCGCTACGGGTCTTTCTTCAAGGGTTGACATCAATGACAACCAACCTTAATCAACAGGTTAAACAAATAGTATTATTGTTGATCTATATATGTTGGGTGGCTAGTAGTGTAAAGTATTTTATATTGTTAGCTCATTCAACCATATTGTCTACTTGAATACGTCACGTTTTGCTTGAAGTTTTGCAGGTTTGCCTCTAGGGTTTTGTTGGCATATCCTCAAGGAGGAGTCTACCCTCAATACCTACTTAAACTCCATCTCTTTGTTGATCTGATTTTTTGTTTATATCATTCCATTATTTTAGTTTTTTAACCATCATAGATAGGTCATAAAAATCAATCTTTTACTTAAAAATTTTATGTGAAAAATTTCCACCTAAAAAACAGAAATTTTTCTTAACTTTTCTTGTTGTGTGTGGCATTTCTAGCAAGCATTAGCTTGTTGGTTTTTGCAGGTTCTTACCAGGTCAAGGGGTTATGCTGCCCAAAACCGGTCACACAACACTCCAAAAGTGTCTCCATTGAGTGGGTAATGAATCTCAACCCTCTCCTTCATCTTTCTAGCATTTATTATACTTAGTTTCACTCATTGTAATTAGTGTTTTTTGCCTACACCTTGGAAGGAAGATTGGTATGGCCAACCCCCCAAAATCGTGAGGCTAGGGCTTAGTTTTACTTTCAAACATTTTATCATTGTTTTTCCCCACTTGTCATTAGGGAAAGGACATGAGGCTAGTCTCTTGTTAATAGTTAGTTTTCTTTCATTCAACCCCCTTGGCACAGCAAAGGTAGGCTTGCCTCCACCTTGTGCCATTGTGAGTGGTTTGTCCCTTTTGTTTTTCCCATTTCAAGTTTTATGTTATGATTTCCTACACCTTGGGTGAGACATCCCCAAAATCATAAGGCTAGGTTAGTAATGTGTTGATGATTTTCTTATGCTCACATGGTTAAAATCTTCTAGAAGTAGATCTCACATTCACATAACTAATTTTAGCTTAAGCCCTTGGGGCATAATCTTACTTACATGCTATAATCTTTCAAGTTTCATAACACATGTTCTAATGCAATATCACATGGTTTAATGCAATGATGGTGGTTTAAGAAATAATCCTTTTAACTTGCAAATAACTTATCTTTAAGGTCATTTGCCATCATCTAAGTTTGAAGTATATGTGGGGCATCTTTATGGTGTAGGGACACACTCTTATTTCAACAAGTACTCTTCATCTCTTAGCACTTTATTCTCAATGCAATAACACTCATGGTTAAGTGGTGATGAGCTAAAGCATTTTCTTCTTTCTTTGGCAAGTTGTTCTTGCCCTTTCATAACATTCTTTTCATACAAGCTTGCACATGTTTATGGTTAAGTAAATGATGATGGAGTAACTCTTTTATTTCAGCTTTCTTTTACATGATCCATACGTGTCTACATGCTTAAATTTTCATGATCTATAACACATCTTTTGAGCTGATTAAGTTTCGGTTTTGACACTTTTTCATCATTTTAAGGCAACTAAAAGTCATCAAAACACTCTCAAACACTTCAAAATACTTAGCCCATAGGTATATAAACTTAATAGACTTAATAGGACACCTAAATCCACCATCTTTTCCATCTAAAACGGGGTTTAAGGAAGGCAACAGAAGGTGCTAGGTCGGGGACGGTCTCATAGTGTGCGGCGTCCTTTCCGGGAGTACTCAGATCTTTAGGGTTGACCTGTGAAGCTAGGGTAGGCCTCGTTGCCTCACTTCTTGAGCATCCAGCAGCCATTTGGTAATTGGGGGAGGAGTATTTTGGTTTGACATTTAGTTAGGGTAGTAAAATCTTTAACAATCTTTAAGTAACTTTTAATATACTAAGCTTTTGAACACCTTAATTTCATTGGTACATCTTATGGTTCAATAATTGCAAGCATAACTCTTTTTCAACCTTACATGCAAGTAACATTTCTTTTTCTTTGTGGAATAATTAACTAAGTGTCATATTTTAGTATTGTGGAACACTTGTGCTTTAAAGCTTTCAAATCTTTTGTTAAGTGTTATTTATGGTGTGATCCCTCAAGAGTTAAGGCATCCCATTTGGAGGCATCATCTTGTTGGGTCTTGAGTGTTGATGTTTCCATTGAAAAGAAGTCCAATAGAGTAAGTGCTATTGGGGCATGTTTGGCTTTAATGTGTTGATGATGTTCATGCTCTGATATCCTTTAATTCCTACACATTAAAACACATGGTTAGTTTGTTTCTTATGTAATTTTGTATCTTGTTGTACATCTCTTATTTTGATATTGTTGTATATCCATCATTCATTATTGGTTGTAAGTATCTTTGTAAATTTTTTGTAATCAAACACCCTTAAACTTTAGTTGACCCCTTGCCCAATCTTTAGGCACTAGTCTTAGTTGCCCTAGGAAAAGGCTTGCTTCTCATCCTTATTGTTGCATCTTGCATGTGTTGCCTTTGCATCATAGGTTAGACTTCCCCCAAACCCTATAACTAGTTAAAACCAACTCCTAGAAATTCAAGTTTAATCTCATCTAGAAACTAGGGTCTACCCCCCTTGGCTTCCCTAGGAGTAAGCCTAGACGGAAGAGGTTCAAGTCAAAGTGACAGTGTGGGATTTGAACCTAGGCATTGTGCCTCCAAGGACACACTAAGTGAGCTGGACTTTGCTCAGATTTGCAAGTGTGTATAAGGACGACAACATCTTTGGCGCCCTTGTCGAGGATAAGTCATTTATCCTTGGTCAAAACGACTTAACTTAATTTTTTAAGAACTAAACAATAAAAAAAATTAGTCCCTAAAATTCTTTGAACTTGCATTGGTTTATTTTGTGTGGTTCATTTCCAAGTGGCAAATCCAATGAACAAATCTGTCAAGTATACTACAAGGAGCAATCCTTGTGGGCTGCTTGAAAGTCTTGGAGAAGAAGCACTCATTGATATCCAATTCTTGTTCCAACTTAATAATCTAACTTTTGTTTTCCTTCTTGTTTTTGCTTTGTTTGATGCTCGTGTTTGTTTTATAAACTTGGTTATCCCGCGACTCCACTCTAAAATAATTTGGCAAAGTATTCTTCAAGAAGGAACTCACGGCTTGTATTATTTCATCCTTGAACTTGAAAAAGTTTGTGGATGAAGTTATCATGTTTCCCTTCTTGTCAGATCCTTAGTAATTTTTTGGGTCCCATATTTTTTTCTTTTCAATGAGCAACCTCACAAAACCTTTTGATTTTTCAGAAATAGTTGGTTATCCTAATGATATACCTGAAGATATTCTTGACAATGTGCTTAATTTTCAAAATGGTGACAATGCTTTTGCTCATGTCAAGGCCTTTGGGCAATTAATTGATGAGTGGGATGATTCATCTATTTGTGAGGATGCTCTTATGCGATTTTTTTCCTGAACTCTTTTGGTGGATGACGGATATGCTGGTCATTGGTTTCTTCTTTATGAGGATAATTCAATCAAGACCACGTAGGACTTTTTGCATGACTTTCAGAAATATTTGGGGATGATCAAGATGAAATTTACATTGAATTGGTTGATGATGTTATGAAAAAATGGAAGAGGAAAAATCTTCTAGCTATTGAAATGATCAGTTCAGACATAGAGATATATACTCCACCAAATCCCATTGAGGAGCTTAAAGAAATAATTCTTAACATGCAGTATGCCCATGCAAAACAGTGTGAAGCCATACAGTCGGCCCATGAAAAACAATGGGAAGCCATGAATGAAAAACTTACGGCCATGGAAAATCAGTTGGGGATGATGGAAACTGAATTTATAGAGACCTATATTGGATATCCGGACCCCTTGAACTTGAGCTTGACAGTGAAAAAGATGAGGAAGTTCATGGGGAAATTTCGGATGAATCCATGGATGAGTCAGTCATTTATTTTGAGGAGGTAAAGGAATTTGAGTTTGAAAATGTTTAGTATCTAGATGATTCAAGTCCCCACCCTCCTCCCATGGAACCAATCTCTTTAAAGGATAACCTTGACAACTTTGAGGAAAATTGTATAATGGTTCCATTGACATGTTCATTTTCAACATCTCAACCAAAAGATAAATATATGCAGAATTATAAGAAAATGGAAGGCAACTTCATTTTATCAATGTCATATATTTATGAGTATTGGTTGGCCTTCCACCTTGACAATCATGAGCAGCAAAATATTAAAAGATTACATAGTTTTTCATATCCCAATGTTTGGTTGGATAAAGGTAGGAGCATGGTTCTTGGTTGGTTCTCCCTCACAAAAAATTCCAAGTTGATAAGACTTGGGAAGGGGTCTTCTGTGAGTCATCCTGGACAAGGATGTTTCAGACACTTGTGGCTTCATTTCATCCATTACATGGATAGTTGTAATGTATCTCTAACCCTTCTTTTGTATTTCAGTTTTGTATTATTTCAATTTATTATGTCATTATGTACTTAGATTTATTTCTATATCATAATTTCATTTTGTAAAATTATTGTGTTGTACTTTAGTTATTTCATTATCTAGATGTTGTTTATAGCATTTATTTCATTATGTGTGTGTGTGTGTGTGTGTGTGTGTGTGTGTGTGTGTGCTTATGTTGGATATTGGTGAGCACCTTTTTGTAGGTGTTGGATTCTCGTATGCTCTCTGTCCTATGTGAGAAGATCGAACACATGTCCCCATGTGGAGCCAGATGTTGACCGCCTATTTAAATAGGGGGTCAAATCCATGTGCCATGAAGATATGCATCAACATATGTTAATATGTCAAAGACAATTTGGTTCTACTGGGCAATTTTTGCCTCCAGCACATATTTTTGTAAACGGAATTTTCGCACCCCTGCATGGGTTAATAATGTAATAGGTCTGCATGGATCATAGTTAGGTTATTTTCCGTGGGATTTATTCATTATGGGAGTTCCTTTCACCGAGGTATTTTTATCCCCAGGTTATTAATTGGTCTTTTCAGCCTTATTAATTTCCCTTGAGTTTTTCCCTCCCACCCTGCAATAATTCCTCCAAAGTGGTGAAAGGCATTCTAATGGAGTTACCTTCTAGTATCTATTGTTTAGGAATGATTTAAATGACCATGTATGACATCTTGGAAAGATTCACGGAATTCCATCGAATCTAAATAGGTTTTTTTTAATTAATTAAATTTTCCTAAGGTTGAAGGTTTAATTATTTAATTATTTATTTATTTTTTAGCAAATATTGTAAAAACTAGGTCTTTGGGATTTTGCTAGGGGTATTTGTGCTCAGAAGAAATGGAAAGACACCCCCTACACCCTTGGACCAAGTTTCATCTCAGTCAGACAATGTTTTCTAGGTGTTTGTCCACCAGGAGTCTCAGTCAATCAAAACAACAATTTTAATTGCTAAATCATGACATAGGAAAAATGTCATTTTTGTAATTTTGAGCAAATGGGGTAAAGTAAAGATGGATAAAGGTGAGAGAGATTTTTCCTAACCTTTCCTAACCTTTCCTAAAATTTTCCAACCCTCACATCACCCCCTCACCTAGCCATTAAGCAAACATGTCACTTTTCCTCGAGTGGTAAGCCTCCCTTCTAGAAAGTCTCCAAAAAGTGAAAAAATAAAAAAAAAAATTAATGGGAGACTTATTATATCCCTTGGTGTGCCTCCCTATACCCTACAACGCATCATTTAACTTATCAAAGCCTTGCCAACTCACTCCAACTCATTTCCACTTCATCCATCCATGCCAAAATCCTAACTTACCAAAACCCTAAAAGTGACTTTTCTTTGATGTGTGACACTTGTAACTCATCCAAGAGGGGTAGCTTTGCCTTCCCAAGTATAAATAGAACCCCTCCCTCACTCATTTCTCACCATATCTTGAACTAGTGTTATGCTACTGGATCTCCATCTCATATCTCTCTCTCTCTTGCTCATATTGCATCCACCCACATTGCTCTTGAGAGTGTTGGAGCAATTTATTGTTGCAAGACTCTCTTTTTGGATTAATAAAGAAGCTTTGGAGGATTTGCAGCGACAAAGAGTATTCTTATTTTTTCTTGCACATGAGGTGATGTTGTGGCTTTGGTATCTTGTGTTGTATTGAGTAGATCTCTTGGGTAAAGTATTTTACTTGGGTAGGTTAAACAAATAGTATTATCGTTGATCTATATATGTTGGGTGGCTAGTAGTATAAAGTATTTTATATTGTTAGTTCATCCAACCATATTGTCTACTTGAATACCTCACGTTTTGCTTGAAGTTTTCCAGGTTTGCCTCTAGGGTTTTGTTGGGATAGCCTCAAGGAGGAGTCTACCCTCAATACCTACTTAAACTCCATCTCTTTGTTGATCTTATTTTCTGTTCATATCATTCCATTATTTCAGTTTGCTAACCATCATAGATAGGTCATTAAAATCATTATTTTACTTAAAAATTTTATGTAAAAAATTTATGCCTAAAAAACAAAAAAAATTCTTAACTTTTATTGTTGTGTGCAACATTTCCATCAAGTATTAGCTTGCTAGTTTTTACAAGTTCTTACCAGGTCAATAAGTTATGTTGCCCAAAATTGGTCACACAACACTCCATAAGTCTCTCCATTGAGTGGGTAACGAATCTCAACCCTCTCCTTCATCTTTCAGACATTTCTTGTACTTAGTTTCACTCATTGTAATTAGTATTTTTGCCTACACCTTGGGAGGAATATTAGTACGGCCAACCCCCCAAAATCGTGAGGCTAGGGCTTAGTTTTAATTTCAAGCATTTTATCATTATTTTGCCCCACTTGTCACTAGGGAGAGGACGTGAGGCTAGTCTCTTGTTAATAGTTATTTTCCTTTCATTCAAACCCCTTGGCACAACAAAGGTAGGCTTACCTCCACCTTGTGCCATTGTGAGTGGTTTGTCTCTTTTGCTTTTTCCATTTCAAGTTTTATGCTATGATTGCCTACACCTTGGGTGAGACATCCCCAAAATCGTAAGGCTGGGTTAGTAATGTGTTGATGATTTGTTTATGCTCACATGGTTAAAATCTTCTAGAAGTAGATCTCACATTCACATAACTAATCTTAGCTTAAGCCCTTGGGGCATAATCTTACTTACATGCTATAATCTTTGAATTTACATAACACATGTTCTAATGCAATACCACATGGTTTAATGCAATGATGGTGGTTTAAGAAATAATCCTTTTAACTTGCAAATAACTTATCTTTAAGGCCATTTGCCATCATCTAAGTTTGAAGTATATGTGGGGCATGTTTATGGTGTAGGAACACACTCTTATTTCAGCAAGTACTCCTCATCTCTTAGCACTTTATTCTCAATGCAATAACACTCATGGTTAAGTGGTGATGAGCTAAAGCATTTTCTTTTTTCTTTGGCAAGTTGTTCTTTCCCTTTCATAACATTCTTTTCACACAAGCTTGCACATGTTTATGGTTAAGTAAATGATGATGGAGTAACTATTTTATTTAAGATTTCTTTTACATGATTCATATGTGTCTACATGTTTAATTTTCATGATCTATAACACATCTCTTGAGCTGATTAAGTTTCGATTTTGACACTTTTTCATTATTTTAAGGCAACTAAAAGTCATCAAAATACTTAGCCCATAGATATATCAACTTAATAGACTTAATAGGACACCTAAATCCACCATCTTCGTCATCTAAAATGGGGTTTGAGGAAGGCAACGGAAGGTGCTAGGCCGGGGACGGTCTCACGGCGTGCGACGTCCTTTCCAGGAGTACTCGGATCTTTAGGGTTGACCTGTGAATCTAGGGTAGGCCTCGTTGCCTCACTTCTTGAGCATCCAACAGCCATCTGGTAATTGGGGGAGGAGGATTTTGGTTTGACACTTAGTTAGGGTAGTAAAATCTTTAACAATCTTTAAGTAACTTTTAATCTGCTAAGCTTTTGAACACCTTACTTTCATTGGTACATCTTATGGTTCAATACTTGCAAGCATAACTCTTTTTCAACCTTACATGCAAGTAACATTTATTTTGCTTTGTGGAATAATTAACTAAGTGTCATTTTTTAGTATTATGGAACACTTGTGCTTTAAAGCTTTAAAATCTTTTGTTAAGTGTTATTTATGGTGTGATCCCTCAAGAGATAGCACGTCCCACTTTGAGGCATCATCTTGTTGGGTCTTGAGTATTGATGTTGCTATTGAAAAGCAGTCCAATAGAGTAAGTTCTATTGGGGCACGCTTGGCTTTAATGCGTTGATGATGTTCATGCTTTGATATCCTTTAATTCTTGCACATTAAAACACATGGTTAGCTTGTTTCTTATGTAATTTTGTATCTTGTTGTACATCTCCTATTTTGATATTGTTGTATATCGATCATTCATTATTTGTTGTAAGTATCTTTGTAAATCTTTTGTAATCAAACACCCTTAAACTTTAGTTGACCCGTTGCCCAATCTTTAGGCACTAGTCTTAGTTGCCCTAGGAAAAGGCTTCTCATTCTTATGGTTGCATCTTGCATTTGTTGCCTTTGCATCATAGGTTAGGCTTCCCCCAAACCCTCTAACTAATTAAAACCAACTCCTATAACTTCAAGTTTAATCTCATCTAGAAACTAGGGTCTACCCCCCTTGGCTTCCCTAGGAGTAAGCCTAGACGAAAGAGGTTCAAGTCAAAGTGACAGCATGGGCTTTGAACCTGGGCATTGTGCCTCCAAGGAAACACTAAGTGAGCTGGAATTTGCTCACGTTTGCAAGTATGTATAAGGACGGCAACAGAGCCAACCTACAATTTCTTGTTTTCAATTCACATTGTCATCTTCAAAAAGGAATATCTCCTCAACCATGACAATCCACATGGTGTGCCACCTATCATTGGAAATAGACCAATGAGGGATATCAATCTATGGAGGTTATACATGCATTTTCAATGTCCTTCATGCTCTTTTCCTTCAACCAATCTGTGGAGGTTATACACTACCACCCTTTTTATTTAAGCTGATGAATTTGTTTTGGTCACTAGTCATGTGTGTTGAGCACCCATTGTCTATGTACCATTTATCTTCTTCTTTTTCTTCAGCGATCAATGCTATTCAACAATATTCCTGGTTTGGATTCTCTTTCCTTTTCCATATTGTAGTTGGTTTTATGATAGGATCATCTTCTTCCATATATGCACAATTGTGTGCTTTGTGACCAAGATTATTGCACTTGTAGTATACTTTTATAAATCCTTCTCTCTGTAATCAGCTTCTACCTTTCCTCTGTTCTATGGATTTCCATCGCCGAAACACTCTTATTATTTTCTTGATCATTTGACTCCATTCCCAATGGGCTACCTCCTGGTCCAACCCACCAACCCTAAAAACCCAAAACTTTTTGTTACCCACATATCTACCCACTGTTAAGCTTATTGAATATCCTATTGTGACATATTTTCGAGAGATCCCTCTTGGGTTGGAAGGGGTAATTTCCAATCAAAAGTGGTTCAAGGTTATCTTGGAATTTACTTGCATGCAACCCAAGTCAAGTCCGTGTGATCAAATTTATTTCATTTAAAATGTGTTAAGTCTTGGCTCTATTACAGCCTAGAACCAACTCTTGCGACAACATTTTCTGGCGCCGTTGCCAAGGACGGAGGAAATAAGTTATCTTCCCTGGGATACGACAAAAATTTCAGATCTATTTCTTGATGGTGAATAAGGGATAGGCATTCAAATGGTTGTGATCAGTCACCTAGTGACTCCTTGGTTCGAAGACTCTACATGATTCACTGGCGACTCCACTGGTCTCAAAATTTCGGATTCGTTTGCCGCTCGGATTGCTGCAAGGTTTGCTCCTCTAGACTTTGCAAATGTTTATGGTTTTCCTAACACTGTTCCAGACATTAAAGTTTGGGAAGATGTCCTTCCTAAATTTGGAAAATATGCGGACGACGATCCCGCCCAACACTTGTTTGAATTCCAAAAGCTCATGGATGAATTAAATATACATCATGAAGATGTCCTCATGAAACTGTTTATGTTTTCATTGGAAAGAGATGCTAGACTCTGGTATAAATCTTTACCTCATTCCAATATTCCTTCATTGAAATATTTTCACATACTTTTTCATCAGCATTGTAAAAGAATCTATTCAGCTGAAATACTTTTTGAAGATTGTTGTAATATAAAATTCATAAGACAAACAAATCAAACACATCTTCTTGAAGAGGAGGAAGGAATATCAGAAATTTCTCAAGTTGATGAAGATAATCAGTATGAAGAAGAGTTGGCTGATAAAAAAGTAGGATATGATAGCTCTTGTGATCACATTCAAGAAGAAGATATTCAGCATCATGGTCAACATGCAGAAGAGAAAGAAAACAATAGTTGCTTGATCCAGAAATTGCATAGACCACCTCCTCCTTCAACAGAAGAAGAGATAGACATGCTCCTGAACAGTCATGTTGCAATCGCTACTTACATAGATTTGCAGCATTCACACAGTCCTAAACATGTGAGTGAAACTTCTTCTATTACTGAAAATGAAAATCTAAGTTTAAATGATGACAGCCATGGAACTTTAGAGGAAGTTAGTAAACCAATTTATGATGATGATTTCCTGCYAGAGGATCATCTTGTAGACAYTGTTTTGTTTCATGAAGAAGATAGGGYTGTCATGTTTAATAACCTTGAAGAATGTTTGTTGTTCGAAGATGCTTTAGACTATGATTTGGAGGAGTGTGGATCTGAGATAGATAGCTTCACAGTTGATATTCCGAGCATTTTGTCTGACTGATGACACTCCTGAGTTATCTATTGAACCTGTTTATGATGAATATCCAGAAGAACAAGAAGAGCAGATTTCTTTTTCATCACACACAAAAATTTACGACAGTCCTCCTTTGTTTGATGAATGTGATGAAAGTGTTTCTGAAGATGATGAGCAGCAAGAAACTTTGGTTCAACAAGAAATTAATCAGTAGCATCATGAAAGAGATCAGCCTATGTATGACAGCTACCAAGAATATCTTTGGACAGCAGATGAAGGAAATAAGCAGGGGTTACTAAAACAATTGATCTCTCCTCCCTGTTTAGCAACTATTAAGCAACATACCAGTAAGTTTCAATGTGACATTTTTGCACCAGTGGAAGAAAAAATCAGCATTGGACAAAGTGTGCAAAAACATTTTAGACAGCTTGCCAGACAGGAGGAAGTATGGATTAATTGTGAAAGTGGTATATCTCTTCCCTTCTATGATCCAGTAGCAGTTTATATGGAGTCAAAATGGGGGACTGAATTTTTTATTTCCAACTTCTTGAAGTCTGACTTTCAAAACTGTAAGTACCTACTCCCGGGGCATGTTTTGAAATTTGTAGCTGCTCCTGTCATCCTTTTGCTCAAAGATGGAAGTATAATTAAGTTTGTTAGTCGAATACTCGCTTGGTCGATTTGGAAGTTTTCCTATACTTGAACAAAGCAGTGATATCGGTTAGAGTAGCTGATGTATATAAATAAGCTTGACTTTGAGCACTAGAGTACAACAGTGGTTTTCAGTATGTTTCTGGTTTAGTTTGGAATCCAGTATGGTTTTGTTTTAAAGCATTACGACTCCATAGCCCAATGAATGCATAAACAGTTTTTTGTTTTGAAAAGGTGCAAGTAAAGTGATAGAGTTCAGAGTTTGATAAGGATTATTTTAGGTCGCCCAATGGATGAAGGCATGTGGTCTACTGTTCTTGGAGCTTTGCAGAAAAGCACCATCCCTAGATGGAGCCTCTGTTGTAACAATATTGAAATTTTGTCTTTCGGTAACTTAGGAGAGAAAAAAGTTACAGTGTTTAACTATTTAAAGTGTAGATATGAGAAAACGACCATCTGTCTGTCACGCGCATCACTGAATGTTCTCTATCTGTCATCTTTAGTCAAATAATGCCGAAATCAACCCCAAATGCAACAGCAGTATAACAGTCACAAGCCAACTCATGAAAAATCCAAAGACAAGGTTCACGTGAGAATCAAAGAAATGTACCATATGTTTGAGCATTGAGTCACAAGGAGAATGAATGGAAGCATTTGCAGTGGAAGGACCGCATACACCGAGCATTAAGCCACATGGAGATAAATCTCACAAGTCCGAGTTTTTTTTTGTCGTCAGGGATTTGGCCAACGTAGATATTTTAATAACTACAACCCCGATCCCCGAATTGTCCTTCCTCCTTTTTCGCGAGGTGCTCCAAAGCACCCGTTGATGTCTTTTCCCGCTTGTTGAGTTGTCCACAATCCATCTTCTTTACTACTTTATCTTCCTCGATCTTCTCTTCCAACGGCTAGCTTTTCCTTTACGTCGCTCATTTTCTTCTTCTTTAACCACTTTGACCCCTCCTCTGTTTATGTGCCTTCTGCGCAATTCGTGCTTCACCTTTCTTACTTAATCTTTGCTTCCTTACATAACCAAGGGCCAACAGGCCCCCAACATTCACATGTGACTCGTCCCAAGTCACTACAAGATTGAGCCATCTATATGACTTCGATTACAGACTGCGTGGAGCAGCCTGTGCTTTCCACTCTGTCTCTCCCTATCGTGTGTAGACTGTCTTTTTTGTGTCTGGTACCCAGTTTCAACTGCACCTAGTACCTGGATCCTTCTTCCTTTGATTTTACTGAGAGCTGCGAGGTAGTTGGTTGTCACAATACAGCTTCAACCGGATCCCATTTACCAAGCCTTCTTTCCACTCTCCATTAAGAGTCTTCAGCTGCGCAAATCCTCCCTCGGTAACATAGGCAACTTCAAATGTTCCTAGCCAATGTGTCTTGAACTTCCCTAGATGCTTCATGAACTTACTGTCATATAACCGTACCAAATCTCCTTACTTAAATGCTTTCTTCTTGATATGTCTGTCATGGTAAGCCCTCTCTCGTTCTTTTTGTACATGCTGATGAAATCATGTAATGAACCTGTCTTCCTCTAGTTCCAACAACTGCGCAAGCCTGTCTTGAATAATGTCGGTGTCATCCATACCTATCAATGCTGCGATTCTCAAACTAGGAACCAAGTATTCCATAGGTACCACTGCTTGCAAACCATATACCAACTTAAACGGAGTCTGCGTTGTTAACTTTTTGCAAGTAGTTCTATAGGCCCATAATACTGCTGGAATTATCAGGTCCCAATCATTTATGTTGACACTACAAATCTCAATCAACGTTGTCTCCAAGATCTTATTGAAAGCTTCAACTATACCATTCACATGTGGGTGGTATGGGGTGATCTTCTAATGGTGAACTTCAAACTCCTGAGTTAAGGCTTCAATAGTTTTGTTGATGAAGTGTGTGCCTTGATCACTCATAAGAATCTTTGGGCATCCAAATCTGGTTATAATATCCTCAAAGATGAACTGTGAAGATGTAGCTACACTACAATCCTTAACTACTCTTGTTTCTGCCCATCTGGTCAAATACTTTGTAGCAGTGATAATGTATCGAGCTCCTGTGCGCTTTCCTAGTGGGTTGATAGGCCCCACACAATAGCCCATTTCTCAAATACTTGTAATGTTAATTGTGGTGCTAAAGGTATTTCATCCCTTTTAGAGGGCTTCCCTACTCTTTGACACACATCGCAGGCTCTGTAGTATTCCTTAGCATCTTTATGTAAAGTAGGCCACCAAAGGCTAGCTTTGAGAACCTTCTGCATTGTTGCTTTCCCTGCATAGTTTCCTCCTGCGATGCCTTCATGTGCTTCTGCCAGAATCAATGGTATTTTTGCCTATAACGCATCTCCTCAAGATCTCATTGGGTCCCATCTTATACAAATGTCCAGCTATGAGTTGAAAGTCGACAGTGCGAACTACCAACTGTTTCTTCTGGTTGATTGGATACTCGCGAGGTGTCATTCATGTGGACAGGAATTGAACTATCTCGGCGAAGTGATTCTCGACTTTTTTTAATGGCCAACAACTGTGCATCTAGTAGTGTATCGTCAAGGCTAGTAGGTTCCTCGCCATGTTCTAACCTGGATAAGTGATCAGGTTCTTTGTTCATTATTCCTGGCTTGACCATAATTTCAAGGTCATACTCCTGGAATAGTAGTAGCCATATGCATATTCTTCCCCCCAACACTGGCTTATTCACTAAGTACTTCAATGCAAAATGATCAGTGAACGTCTTAAAATGTCCTGCTAGAAAACAGTGTCTAAACTTCTACAACGCATATACCATAGCCAAGCCTTCTCTTTCAGTAGTAGTATAATTCCTTTCAACTGTAGAAAGCTTCCTGCTAGAAAAGGCTATGGGGTGGTCAATGTCTTCTGCTCCTTGTTGTGCTAAGACTGCTCCTAATGCAATTGACGAAGCATCGACATGAATATTGAACTCCTTACTCCAATCTGGAAAAACCAAGATAAGCGCAGTGAGCATTTTATGCTTTAGTGTGTCAAAGCTCTGTTGGCATTCTTCTATCCATTGGAACTTACTATCTTTCTTTAATAGCTTCTCCATAGGTGTTGTTATTTGTGCTTAGCCTTTGATAAAATTTCTATAGTATTTAGTGTGGGCCAGTGCAGTGTGCAGTTGTCTAACCAGAGTAAGGGGGTAGATCGACAATGATAGCAATCTTGGAAGGATATACCAACAATCCATGCTTACACACAATATGCCCTAGCAGCACTCCAAAGGGTGAGAAGAAAATACACTTCTTAAGATTCAGGGCAATATGACATTCCCTACACATATCTAACATCAATCTCAAACATTCAATATGGTCTTTTAGTAGGCTAAAGACAGTCCAATCATCAAAGTATGCTTCCAAGAACTTGTGTAAAAAGTCCTTAAATTCTTCGACCACCACCCTAGAGAAGATGGTTAGTGCATTCTTCAAGCAAAAAGGCATTACAATGTACTGAAAAGAACCCCATTCTATTGCAAACGTGGTCTTATGTTGGTCTTCCTTAGAAATTCTGATCTGGTGGTAACCTAAAAATCCATCTGTGAATGAGTAGACCATTTGTCCTCCTACATTATCTAAAAATTCACCAGTAAAGGGGGTAGGAAAGGGGTCATGTAGACAGACATCGTTCAGCTTCCTTAGATCTACACAAATTTTGGTTTCACCTGAAATCTTATCTTGGACCACCATAGGGTTGATCCATTCGGATTCTTCAACAGGTTCTATAATTCCTACTTCCAGCATTCTATCCAATTCAATCTTAACTTTCTTCTTGTATTTGGGATTCAACCTGTAAGGTATCTACTTGATAGGTCTTGCATCTACTCTCAAGGGAATATTCATTTCTCCCATGGGCCCTTTAATGCCCTTCATGTCTGTGAACTTGGTTGGAAACAAGTTCCGGTATTCATGCAATAGCTCTGTAATCATCCTAATAGTAGCATCATCCTAATAGTCTCCCACATTTGTTAACTTAGGTGTTTGTTATGTTCCAAAGTTAACCTTCTTAATTTTAATGGGTTGCCCAACAAAGGGAAATTCAATGTCTGGTCCTTCTATGTCTCTTTGTCCTTCAGTTTCTAAAATGTTTACATCCCTCTAGTTGTCATCCTTATTAGCATTAATATTGTAGCAATCATGTAACTGTTGAAGAGGCGCAATCCATCCATCTCTTTCTTGGGTAAAAGGGGGGCTAGGTGCCTCCCCAAAGCCCTTTTGTCTTATAATTTGTAACGCCTGATCTACTATAGGGTACTCACTCTCAAATAAAAATGTAGCTATAAAATTATGAGTCATGCCATACCAATCTGTAGTGATGAGGCGTAGTTCTGCTTGAAGATACCAGTTGATAAGTGTGGTATCCAGGGTGTTAATGAACTTATGCACCCACTTTTCTTTAGGGGTGTTGCCCCAGGCCTCCTCACAACTTCACATGTGGTCCTTAGAGAAACTCTGACCTGTGTATCAAACTTCACATCCTTCAGCCAGGTCTGAAAAGCACATTGTTAACAAGGTGCAACATTGTACCCATTCTGTGATGTTTTTCTTGTGTGTTCCCCACCATCTAGTTGGTGTAGCTTTCAATGCTTCATCCAGTGCCAACATCTTCTATTGTACTGGTACCATTCTCTCAAATTTAGCTAGAAATGTCTTTAAATGATTTGAACCATCAAATGTAGGAACATTACTTACTTCTGTGCCAATCCAACGAACTGCTCTGGTCAATCTGGCACATCACCGTGTAGAGACTTCGTACATTCTGTTTTGCCAATTTTCCAATGCCTCCTCTGAATCTGATGAGAATGCACTTTCACTTTGCCAGCTAAGGTTTCCATATGATGTAGGATTAATGTAATCTTGTTGTGTTGTTGTCAGTTTATAAATCTTTTCTAGCTCATATGCGCGGTCTTCTTCCCTGATAGGTTCTATGTATCTGTGACCTTCATCCGGGTCAAGAAGTGCAATGACCTTCAGGCCATTACCTTTGAATTTCATTCTTCTCTTATTTAGGTCAACAACAATCGGATTGTTGAATGCCCAATCAATTCCTAACAACATAGGATATGGATAGCTATCATCAACAATCTCAATCACTTTGAAGTCTGAAAACATCCTTACCTCATCGATGTCTACAGGGACATGCTCTAGTCTTCCAAAGGGGCCCATCGCTTGTTTATTAGCCATCCTGAGCATGATAGGAGATTAGATAAATCTAGGTTTTCCCATCAATGCCCAAATGTGGTTAGTCATAACATTTACTTCTGATCCCAAGTCAAGGACCACATAGTCCACGTTGTAGTCTCCAATCTGAGCACTAAGGTGTAGTTCCTTGTTTGTCCTTCTCTTCCTCGATACTTGATTCACAACTCTACTCAACATAGGATCTATTCGTCTAATTTCATACTGTATTACCAGGTTTTGTAGCTCCTGCACAACTTTTTCATCTTTAATCAAATTGATACAGGTATACAAGAAGTCCATGAGCTTGCATACCTCTTTTCCTTGCCCAGCGAGGGTAGACTGATCAAATGTTGGTGGCATTTCACATTCCCTGACTTCTGGTTGTACCTTAGAGGAAGAAGTTTGTTCTCCTACAAATTATTTCCTTGCTTCTTCAAAAGCATTCCTCTCTCTCGTTGGATCAAACAATTGTGCCTTCTCTGCAGCTCTTTTGATCCCTGTGTTAGGCTCCAATCTACTGATGTAAATTAGAGTACAAATGATTGTCAATCCGGTATTTGTAAGACTTAGAGGCACATCCAAAGTATATGGATTTATAGATAGCTTTTATCTTTAATGGAAATAAACCAAAACCTATTCTAAGGGTTGAATATGGAAGAGATGCTAAGCTTCTGTTCAGAAGTCCTATTCATAGATCTCATAACAGTAATCAGCAATTGTTTTCCTAAAGAGTATCAACAGAAAGCATTCAAGAGNTTTTTATTT
>JASDQU010224615.1:0-14344 GCA_032191745.1 Picea mariana | reverse complement strand
TTTTTTTTTTGGGGGGGGGGAGATGGGAAGCATGTATAGGTTTGCTTTGGGGTTTTTCAATGACTTTTAGAATGCTCTTTCCCATCTCTATGAAGGCTTGATCAAGGCATTCCCTTAATTCTTCATGATTTTCTTTTAATGAGCCCTTTTCTTCTTGGAACGGATTTCTTGTAACATCAACATCAATTTTGACTTCATAGATCTTTTGTTGTATTTGGTTAATACTAGAGATGATATCGTTTGTACTTACTTGTAGTTGGTATATGTGTGTTTTGCAAGCATAGTCATTTGTTACAAAAGTATGGGTTTCCATACCTCGCAAAGTTGTATTGGTCCAATTTAATTGTTCAAATGCATTATAAATCTTTCTTTCAATATTTCGCATCTGGGGATATTCTTTTGCAAGTACTAATGGAATGGATATGGATTGTTTTTCCCCATATTCTAAGATAAGCCCTTTGAAAGGGGGAAAAATAGATGGAGATTCTAATTTTTTACCATCAAGGCCTTTCCATTTGTGTCTAACACTAGAAGAATCGGATTCTATCATTTGGACGTCCTCGTTCTTTGTTTGCATTAACCATTCATAGAAAGACAACCAAAATTTGTTATCTTTCATATAGGATTTGCCACGATGCAGACATTTCTAGTTTTTTATCACAAGAAGTGGATTGATTAAATTCAATGGTCTGTGGATGGGTAAATAAATCCCAATTTAACATTTTCTTTGCCCAATCTTCATTTACTTTCCACTTTGGGCATCCTTTCATGATAGTAAAAAACTTTGGCATTTATGGAATGGATGGCTTTTGTATTCCATTAGGAAGGGGGTTGTCAAATTGGGAGGGAGGAATAACAATATCTACTTGTTCCATTTCTAGCAGTTCCATTTCTGCAAGTCAATTTCCACAATTTAAGTTTCACCAAGTTCAATTTAGTTTTAGTTTTGTTAGTTGCTTGTTGTTGTGTAGGTCTAGGAATAAAATAGAATAATGGATCCATGGTTACACAAGCTTAAAATTACTCCACTGGAGCAAAGCTTTGTGGTTAGGATGTCTAGTACAAGAACTTGGAATCTGTGGATGGGTTTGAATGGATGTTGTTGGAAAGAGAGAAACTGTAGAGCTAATGGAACATAGAGAAAAGGGTGTGTCTGTGTAGGGTAAGGCACCTCCAGGAGGGAAAAATTTGCATTGGAAAGCTATACATGGGGGGGTTTATCAAAAGTGTTTATTCTTGTCACTATTAATGAGGTTGAGGGTAGGTGGGGCTAGAACATGATTTTGATGTTTTTAATGCTACATAGGTCACACCCAAGCTAGTCATCTCATATTTATGATCCAAAAATTTGCTGCAAAAGGAATCTCTTATCTTGCATCAATTACTATATCTAGGTAGGATTTGTGAGGAATAAGATTAGATAGGTGAGATAGGGTAGAGATCAATGATCACAATGGTGCATGCCTCAAATGGCCTCGATCAAGATGAAATAAATTAGAGTAAATATTTTGGGTTTGGAGTTTTAGAAACAATCTGTATACATTGGTAGGGACCCTATAGAACTATGTAGATAACTAATGAGGACGTAGTCCAGCTTGTATAGTTAGATGACCAGTTGAAAAAATAGTAGGTGAATGACACATTCCCAAATCCCTATTTGGTCCAAACTCGATAGAACCACCCTAAATTATGGGGGAGGTTATGTCCCATAGTAGATTCTAGAACTGAATTAAACATTTATTTCTAGTAGTTCCATTTCTGCAAGTCAATTTCCACAATTTCAGTTTCACCAAGTTCAATTCAGTTTTAGTTTTGTTAGTTGCTTCTTGTTGTGTAGGTCTAAGAATAAAATAAAATAATGGATCCATGGTTACACAAGCTTAAAATTACTCCACTGGAGCAAAGATTTGTGGTTAGGATGTCTAGTACAAGAACTTGGGATCTATGGATGGGTTTGAATGGATGTTGTTGGAAAGCGAGAAATTGCAAAGCTAATGGAACATAGAGAAAAGGGTGTGTTTGTGTAGGGTAAGGCGCCTCCATGAGGGAAAACTTTGCATTGGAAAGATATACATGGGGGGTTTTATCAAAAGTGTTTATTCTTGTCACTATTAATGAGGTTGAGGGTAGGTGGGGATAGAACATGATTTTAATGTTTTTAATGCTACATAGGTCACACCCAAGCTAGTCATCTCATATTTATGATCCAAAAAATTGTTGAAAAAGGAATATCTTATCTTGCATCAATTACTATATCTAGGCAGGATTTGTGAGGAATTAGATTAGATAGGTAGGATAGGGCAGAGATCAATGATCACAATGGTGCATGCCTCAAATGGCCTCGATCAAGATGAAATAAATTAGAGTAAGGATTTTGGGTTTGGAGTTTTAGAAACAATCTATATCATTTGAATGCTCAATATTAGAGAGCTACAAGAGTTTTAGAGTCAACCCTATTATCAGTCAGAGTTGCAGATCTTGAGAAGGAAAAAAATGTTAAAAGAGTCGAGATTCAAGAACTACAAGATGAAGGAGACCAATAGGGTAGTAGCTTCTAACATGTGAACAAGGTTCAATTTCCAAAAGAAAAGAGTTGTTGAAGGTGGCATCGGGTATCAACCAATATTGGAATATAAGAAAAATGCCACCATGTACAATACCAATTAAGTCAAGGGCATGATGAGCCATGAATCTAAAAGTTGAGGAAGGAGAAGACCCCCATTCTATAGGTACAATAATCAGTTTACCTAGAGGAGGTACTCAACCTATGGGTGCATGTTAGCAAGGAGCACTAAGATTCTTCATGAACAAGATCTTAAAACAGAGAACTAATGATATGGCACACTAAAACAGAGCATTAATGAGAAATCATCCAAAGCATTAGAAGGGTCATAAAATACTTTCTCAATAGTCTGCAACATGCAAATTTATATGCCTTATTCTCTTGTCCAAAATGAGTATATCCTAGGCGTGTACAAGTACTATAAAGGAATTGTACAATTACAATATGAATTCAACAATAACATGTAGCCTGAGTTAGCACCATGAAACATGAAATAATAGTCATCCTAACTAATGAGACATTACCAACCAAGATCAAACAAACAAAAAGGTGCCAAAACAGTCATCCATACAAGAAAAATCACTTGGGTCAACTTCAAAATGACACCTATAGGCATACCTACAACATTACAAGTTTTGATCCTTATTGATGGTAGTTTCAAAACATTGGATAGTTTATAGGTCATATCAGTGTTCCAAGTCAATGGAATATATCAAGGTATGATATTCAAATATTTCAAACCTCCACTTGGATGCCAATAAGACAATAGGATACATTTTTCTGCATCTTTGTAAAAATAGGAGTCAAAGATGAAGTGATATCTCTTTAACTATAATACCTGTTACAAAACTAGGAGAGGTTTTTGTAAATAAGGTTGTTTTGAAGAAAAATGTCTCTCGGATTTTTGAAATTCGTTCCCATATTCTCGAAATACGTGCCACAAAATAATGACTAAAATAGGAAATTAAATATTCTTGAAAAATAGGCCTCAAATATCGTTGCATTTCTCCCAAATTATAACACCTGTGTATAAACTGAAAGAGGCTTTTGTTCTTTGGTATGCGATTGACAAAAACCTCTTTCTCTTTTGTTAAATTCATCTCCATTTTGTCAGAAATGGATTTTGAAGTAAAATTGTCCCTGTGTGTAGCAAATGACCTCAAAACCCTAGGTTGTAAGATGACATACAAGCCTAGAGAACTTGAATTTATTTTGTGTGTGGGATTAAGAGTCATACAACTTTATTTAGATAATTAATGCAAGGTGATATTGTATGTAAAAAATTGTATTAGTTTGTAATTTTTCAATTAACAAAGATACATTTTCTACGACATCTTTGTGTAATGATATTTTGTGATAAATGCATTATTGTTTACATTTCTTAAGCATGTAATCTAACTAGTGCTACTATGCTTGATAAAACAAGATCAAATATATTTCTTTAAGCTTGGCACAAAACTATCTAACCCTCTATAGTGCAATGATGTACAATAATCCTTAATGTCAAGCAAAAGAACTCCTGCAACAATTGAAGTGAGTGGTTTGTGTAGTACAACAGATAACCTCATGAATGATAATGCAATGGAAATTGAAACTTGGTTATGGGAATAGAGGAATGTTGATTTTTTATGCTTCTATACACCTTACAACCCCAATAAAGGGGAGTGTTTATTACTAAAGGTTCCCTGGACCTTACCTCACATCCCCAAAGGTATTTTGGATAAGATGAGAAGAAAGTGTTCTAGGTCTATTTGGATGGGAAAGAGGAAATTTGAGGGCATTACCATTGTGAAATGGATAGGGACAGCAAAACCAAAGGAGGCAGAAGGTTGGGGCTTAAGGAACAATTATGCTTTTGGTCAAGCACTTACAGTGAAAAGATTTTGGAGAATGTTGTGTAATGAGGAATTTTGGGGCAAAGTGATGAAGGCTAAGTTTCTGGAATATGGGGCTCTAGAAAACTAGATCAGATTGGAAAGAAAATCATTAAAGTTTGCTTAAAATGTACAAAAAGGGTTGGTAAAATCATTTCCAACCTTGGGAAATCGGATTTCACGGAAAAGTGGAAGAGGGGACAGATTAAGAATAGGTGTTGATCTATGGATAGGGTGTAGTGGATCTAATCTAATCTGATATGATCCTCTGATTGCTGAGCTTCATTCTAAGGGGATAATAAGGTTAGCATATGCTTCAATTCAATAAGAACATGGAAGAGGGATACAATTATGGAAACCAATCGAGGATTTAAATCTACAAGGGATAGGGCTTTAGAATGGACTCAGTATATCTTTTTGTTAAATCATAGAGTTATAAGTCTCAAGGATCAAGATGATGTTTAATGTGGTCGAGAAATAATGCTAGTAGCTACAAGGATTCTCACTGCAAATCTAGGCTATGAAGGTAAGATGGAAGAAGATATAGACATAGAGAGAGTTTGGTGGTGGAAACTGGTATGGAACCTAGTATATGCCCTCTCAAAACTAGAATTTTTATTTGGCTAGCTTTAGCCAATTTAGCCAACAAGATCCTAATATGGGATAATGTCCAAAAGAGGAATTGGATAGGACCTGGATTGTGTGTTCTTTGTAAGAGTGCAAGTGAATCTGTGGATCACATCTTTGTTTCTTGTTCATTTACACAAGCAGTTTGGAAGGAATTTTTGCAGGCCATCAATGTCAAATCACGATGGGACAAAAATTCCCTAGTGGATATCTTTGAGTCTTGGATTTCAGATAGATCTGTTTTTGTTCATAAAGAACTCCCCTGTGATGCGCTGTGGGGAGTTCATCTTACAGGAAATAATATGATATTCCAAGGCAAGCAAGCAACTTCAGTATGGGTGTCTAATCAAATGAGAACCTGTTATGGGGAATGTTGGAAGGTTCCTAAGCAGAAAGATCCCAATGTTTAAAGGAGCCCAAAATTGACTATCCATATCCCTGGGTTTTCTTTGATGGTGCGTTTCAAGGTACCCCAGGTATGTGTGGAGCTGGAGAAATTTTCCTTTTAAATAATTTGCATTATTTTCTTCTCAAACATGGAGCTGTCCAAGGAACAAATAGTAGAGCAGAATTTTATGCCCTATGGATTTTGATGAAAACTGCAGTTGAAAAAGGTGTTAGCAAAATGCAGGTCTTAGGGGACTCAAAGATTCTGATGGATTGGGCTAATGGTTGATGTCAAATTTCTAACCTGGCTTTCAATCATGGAGAAATCCTTGGAGGTAAAAAAACTTTTTGAAGAAATTTGTTTTTCTTGCATTTTCAGGGAATTCAATGCCAGCGAAGATCTTCTTTCTAAGGAAGCCATTTTATTGCAGGGCATCTTGATTCTTGACTGAGAAAGAATTCATGGGATCTGTTCTTTTTTCATATTCTGTCAAGTCTTTGTTCCAACATGATACTCTTTTGTTTCTTATAGTCTATATGTCTGACTGACACTCTCAGGAAACGATATTTTTGTATCAGATCTTTGTTTCTAAGGTGGCCTTTAGCTGTATTGAAGGACGATTGTAATATATCCTGAAAGGATAAGACTGAATATTTTTGGTTTTAAGTCAAAGAGCCAATAGGCTAGAGCATGTATATTTTGATTTCTATTGTGAAATATCAAATATAAATCTTTTTTTCTTGGAAAAAAAAAAGAGATTGTTGGATATCATTTTTGCCAACCTAAATTTCAGCTAAAATGTCACAGTTTTTGTGTTTAGAATGACATGCTTCTTATTATTACAATGTTCTTTTTGTCACAATCATACTCCAAAAATGAATTATAAACTGACAAAAGCAAATCCACCAATGACGCACTGAAGCTCTTGTTTACTCACGCTAGAATCCCTATGTACATTTATTGGTGATGCAACAAACTAGAAGAAACAAAATAATTAGGATTGAATATGGAATGACATGTATTGGGTAGGTACAACTAATCTCTACAGTGGATTCAATTTTCAAAACATACCAACTTAGCTACTCAGAAACTCAGACAGCGTTGCGCTTTCAAAACACAAATTTGAGTTTTTATTAACCCACAAGCAACTGTACATATATCTAAATAATTTATAACCATTTCTTAAATATTGCTATTTTAATATTAAAGGATTTTGTAAGAACCCATTCACGTAATGACAAGATTTTAAAAATCTAATCAAATCACTAGTGACTACAAATTTTTTTATGACTATATAAGAGTAGCTATTGTCATTGCCATCTTGCATAGAAGTAATGGTAGTGTCGTAGTCGTTATAAGCCAAAGTTGGGGAAATATTTTTTAAAACTAACCAAGCAAATGACAAGGGACTTAAGGGAAAGATCTGTCAGTACTCATAGATGTTTGAAAGCAGGGAATATATCACTAAATGATATACTAGGTGTTGTGGTTGGAAATGAAAACAGGTGGCAAACCTAGTATGGACATGATTTAGTCTCTTAAAGAAAATATGAGAAATAGAAGGTGGCTACAATTGAAGGTCTTCCTTTCAGGACATATTACAGTCTTCCTTTAATCATATTAGCACTAGAAGACAATGTTTTGTCCAAAATATTTGACTCCACTGGTTCTCAACTGATTGATTTCACTTACTCAACAATAGGGAACTTGATGACACTATAATGGTTGCAACAAATTGAAAAGAGTATCAAATGCTCTTTGGAAAAGCTAAGAGTCACAAGGGTGAAACTGATTGAGATATCATTATGTTTCAGATTGAGGCACTAGCAGATCACCACCTTCTAGGCTATATGACACCCAAGCCCATGAAAGATATTTACACCTAACAACCAACACTATGAGACAATCATGGAGCTTTCTAGTAATGGTAATTTGTGGAAAGGTTCATAACGAGACAACCTTGGTGTTTAGTGACATGAATTTTTATTTTGTAAAATCCTATGTATCTATTTAAAATCTAAATATCGTAACAGTGTGGTGGACCCAAGCATAACTAGTAAATCTTAATCAAGGTATTAAACCTATTTTGTATTAATTTTAATTCAGATATCAAATTAACTTCAACGTATCAATCAACCTCACCATGGAAGATCTGTGTTTTCTAAACAAATAAACCTTGGTAACAAGTACTAACACTAAATGAGCTTAAGGTTAACCTTAAGCATTGATTAAACCATTTCCATGTAGAAAATACCCAATTATCAATAACCAAGCCTTGGGCATTAGATAACAAATATTTTGTCATATTATAGGGTTCATCTAAAAAACCAAGAGTATTTGATTTTTTAAAATTCAATTTGATTTACTTGAATGACCTTGTCAAAATCCTAGACTAACATTACCTCCCCTAATTATGTCTCTCAACCCACCTTGGGTCTTCATAATCCTTCAATTTTTATTTTTATTTTTAAATCATAGATACTTTTTATATAATATCTTTGGCTAAGTTGTTGTTCAATGAGGGGCATATCTATGTTGTCAAAGTTACTTAGGACTTGCACTTGGCATCATGCACACCCACTCGAGGGGTTTTGAACCCTAGTCTCCACATTAATACAAGCTTGATTTCCTCTTTGCTTGCCACTAGATCACACTCCCAGGAAAATCTTTCAATTCTTTCAAAATTCCCTTTTATTTAGTTGAATGACCTTGTCAAAATATAGCATCACAATCCCCTAATTAGATTTATCAATCCACCCTTGTTAGAATTTCACTACATAGAACTGTAGAAATTTAATGACAAAATCAACATGCACAAATTTTGTCATACACTTAACAACCTAGAGATTGTCAATCAAGTTCGTTACATTAGTTGGAAAGATTGCCAATCTTATTGAGTTTTTGGCATAAAACGCCAAGGCTGGAGGTTCACCGAGTTTAGAGGATCTTCTAATCCCAGTTGATGCAAATGGATGCTTTATTGAAAATATTGTTGACTTCAAAGGACGATATGTAAACGATGTCGATAAAGATATTATATCAGTTGTGAAGGCTAAGGGAAGATTGGTTAGTTCGGGTAGCATTATGCACTCATATCCATTATGCAGAGATGTTCTCCTTTGGTTCTTTCTTTTTAAGTACAACCACTTGCTCCTCATGATCCTGTACTTCTTGCAAAATACTAAATATGAAGTACATTTTAGCCTTCTTAGACAACTTCTTAGATTTCTCTTTGTACTTGTCTTTCTATGACGAAACTGTTGCAATCTAGGCTTTCAAGATAGCATTCTCTTTCTTTAGAAATCTGTCTAACACTCTATATTCCTTAAGCCTCTCCTTCCAAGAAACCACTTTATCTCTTTTCATTTTGACCATGTTTTCATCCTTAGGATCATCGAGGAAATCTATCCTTATCCTTTTCCTAATGGTGGATGCCTTTGATGTATCAGGTGCAATAGATTGCTTGCATTTCTTGACTCTCTTATTCTTTCCAAGAGGATTCTCAGGATCTTCTTCATGGGTGAACTCAAACCAAAACAAAAAGTACCCCCATGTTTTCTTCCTTTTCTCCAGTTCTTCAATGATGAGTAATTTAATCAAAGCACAATGAAAAAATCTAGTCTCATCCTTAGCAGGATTGGCTTTGACATTGTTAGACATTTTTACTAGGATTTTCCAAAGAAAATAGGGCATATTGAGTGGATGAGTACCTGTTAAATGTTCCAATAATCTAATGTGATACAGGAAAGTTGAATTATACCTTCCCTCACAGGTTATGTACCTTTGAATAAAAACCAGTAGTTCATTCCACTCCTTCCTTATGTAAGCCCTTGGAACACTCTTCCCTAGTTTCCATCCTTGATGTCATGTAATCCCTTGGAACAACCTTGACAAACAAAACCCTTGATGCTTGCAACTTTGTCTAAAGGATAGACAAAGTATGTTTGTTTTTCCAAATATGTAAAATGAGTATATTACAGTTTAATGAACACATTTCCCTATTATTATATATGGGTTTTATACTTTATCAAAAAAAATTCCAAGACTTTACAAGGTTTTATAATTTAGTGAAAAAATCGCCAAGTTTTTAAAAGATTTTATAATTCAATGAAAGATTCGCGAAGATTTTACAAGATTATATAATTGACTAAAAGATTTGCCAACAAATTATATATACATATTATATAATTGATAAAATAGCCTTCATTTTTTCCTATGTATCATGGGGATTCACCCATTTATTATATATATAAATTTAGGGGGGGTTCTTAAAATCACCCTTGCTATCTACACATTGAATTGTATATCTCCCATTCTATTATGTCATTTGGATTAATATTTTCTACTATTTTTGCCATTTCCCACCATCTTTTATTCTTGTTAATGTGGGTGAAGCAACTTGAAGGATCCTTCAGAGGCTATATGGGGAAGTAACCGAAGAGAAAGAAGAAGAACTATTAGTAGCCTCCACCCAACTCTAAGGCTGAGCCATGAGGACATGGGCATGAATCTCATCCTTGAGGCCACTGATAAAACATTCTCGGAAAAAAGCATCAGACATGCCCTCTGTACGAAAAGCCAGTCGCTCAAAAGCAGCTATAAAGTCTTTCACTATTCTAGTTTGTTTCAACTTTGTCAAATGGCCTAAATGGTTGGTGTCAGTGTCAAAGCATTCATAAAGCTCTGCCACAAAGTGTGTCCAAGCAACATACCCTTGATGAGAAGTTTTTCTCCAATGCCACCATTGCCAACGTTCTTGATCTAGATGGAGAACACCATATCAGATTTTGGCCAAGTCATTTGTAATGTCGTNGTTCCATTTGAGTTACCCAACCAGTGGGATCTGAGCCATCAAATTTGGTCACATCCACCCGCGGAAGGCGTATGTCATGCTGAAAGTGATGGGGCTGAAAATTATGGGAATGTGAGGAAGATTCTGCTTCGGTATGCATAGGTGGGTCAGATAAAGGGGGATCTGAAGGGATATACAGCTTGGTGGAGATCATCGAAACGACAGATTCAAGCTAGGTAGTCATGTCTTATTTGAGTTTCGCGATTGAGGTGACGATGGAGGACTACATGTTTGTACTGATGGTGGCAACATTGGCATTGAGCTGTCTCACTTCTTGTTGGGTCTCTGTGAAATTAGATTGCAAGGTATTGAAGAGAGCTTCCAAGTCTTGGCTACAGTTATGGGCCATGATGACGAGGGAACCGAAGAGGGGCGGGTGGGGTCAAAAATTTAGCTGAAAAATGATAGGTATAAATGTGATAAGGACGAAGAGATAAATCCAATGGAATAGGTCTCAAATAATGGTGCAAAATTTCCAGACT
This sequence comes from Picea mariana, assembly GCA_032191745.1. Classification (NCBI taxonomy): domain Eukaryota; kingdom Viridiplantae; phylum Streptophyta; class Pinopsida; order Pinales; family Pinaceae; genus Picea; species Picea mariana. The sequence continues at coordinate 3,558 of JASDQU010224615.1, read as the reverse complement.
TTTTTTTTTTTTTTACACCGACGAAGTTATACTCCAGTCTGAAGAATACTACAGTGATGAAATTCCCAAATGCTTAACCAGGAAGAAATGTGTAGTGATTTGGAAACTCAAACAAAATTGCACGACAATAGATTGTGTCTGTTTTAATTTTTGTTTCCGTCCCCAAGGGTTAGGTATTCAAGGGTTCTATAGACAAGGGTTTTCCCTATGCTATAGCTCTCTGATATACGTGCGAGGTCCAACAGTAGTACTCGACCCAATATCTCAGGGCACCAACTAAGGAGGCTAGATCGTGCCCTTATCCGTACTACCCGACTACCCAGGTACTAGAGAGTATCTTCTCGAGTGTTGTTCTCTATGGCACTATAGGAGTTAGGCGGCCAATCAATTTATTTAAAGAGGGCTTCAAGAAATCTAGGTCGATCCCTACACAGGTGTTGTCTGATGTGCTACCACTCGAAGGGTTACCAACAGGGGTTACAAGGGTGGCCAACATATGTGCACTTAAATACCACGTGTATTTCATGTGTGTATGAATCCCTCAATCACGGGTTTATGCGCGTAACGACATATCTTTGTTTCTTAAAAACGCCGGAACATGTCTCTACCTTGAAAAAAAAAAATTAACCCACAATTTTTTGCCGAGGAAAGTGCTCTAATACCACTTGTAATATTCCAGATATAAAAAGTATGCAGAATAGAAATAAAATGATAGAAATGGCAGATAAACAACAATATAACCATAACAACACCACAATAACACTGAAATGATATCAGAATAACACTAGAAAGAGCACTTTGATTCTGAGAGCAATTTTCACTTGCCTCTTCGAGGGGGAAAACTCCAGTCGAGCAGAGATCAATTACAATAATATCCAAGCTAGGTTTCGCATACCCTCAACTCCTATTTACACTAAATATGTCTATCAAAAGAACCATCTAGAGGAAGATCCTTCTAGAAGCGGAAGCTTCTATTAGGTCTTCTTACATTCGACTTATTCTACCTTATTGCAAAGCCTTATTAATATTAACCTTTATTACATCTGAATATATTGTTCTACCTACATGAGGGGTTAGGTCTCTAACACTCTCAAAGTTGAATTGTCGAATTATATTCAAGCCTTGGATATGGCTCAATTTAAAGCCTCCAAATGGAACTGAAGGACCAATTCGGAGATGACATGGCATGTAATCCCGACATAATTTTTTATTTTTGACCAACAAACCCGATGTACGCGGGTTGTAGTGGAGCAACCTGCATATAAGATTTGCACTTACTCAAGCAATGTATCGCAGATGCAATATGGAATTTGTATTTTATACACGACCATGTACTATGAATATAGATTACTGCATCTACATAATTTACCAAAAAAAGATGTTTATTGCGATACCTCATGTTTGGAGAATTGTCCATGTTTTATTTTATATACTATGGGACACATGTTTCTCATGTTCAACACAATATATTGAATTAACAAAAAAACAGAAAGTTTCTAAATATTTAAATCCTTTAGAAATTTACAATTTATTTACTCATATAATCAAATCTAATTTATTACTCATATAATCCAATCTATTTATTTAACTAGGGAAGGACTTGCTCCAAAGCTACTTCTCTTGTTTGTTTAAAACTCATTCTCATTATCATTAAAATACACTTTGATATAATCTCTACTTTATAAAATCCACTTCACTATTCTAGGTTACCTTAATGTGAAAGTGGGCTAGAATAAAAGATTCTTCATCTACTTGGCTAACCAAATCTTATCATGATCCGTCCCACGGATAGATTGAAAAATTCCATCAGGAACATGCCAAATTTGATAGGTATGAGAGTTACGAGATTTATTTGAAAAAAGGAGCACCATGAATTCATTTGAACGAGTCATATAGTTGTATAAACTCTACGTTCCATCCTTATTCTCTTTCTTTCGTATAGCAGCCATGGCATTGAAGTCAAATCTCCTCTCAAAACCGCTCAATGGTCTATATATAAAGGCATTTGACGAGTAGGATAAAGAATATATATAAAGATTTTATCTGTGTGCACATATGCAATCATATGAGGAATAGGATATACAAAATATAGAAGAGAGCAAGATGGGTAATATGCTTCTGCGAGGATGAATCGATCGCCGTCGTCATCGAATAAAGATCATGAAAGCCGACGGAACGGTGATGAAGCTGCAAAGTCCTATTTTTTTCAAGGAAATACTCATCGATTATCCAAATCATGGCATATTTTAGGCACGCGTTGGTCCTCGACTTGGGATGGAAAGTTTCACTCGACCTATTCTAGAAAGGGCTGGGCTTGTATCTGGTCATCTATATTTTCTCATTCCTCTCCCACTCCCATAGGATCAACTCATCAATTACAATAACAATAGCAATAGAACATCCTTTGCAAGGGCTTCTTATCATAGCATTCCAAGTGCCAGTTCCAGGTTGCAGCCAGAGACTTTTGTAGACATGGGCAAATATTCAATAAAACAAGAAGAAGCAGATGATCGTGTGGTTAATAAGATTAAAGATGGTGTCAGGATTGTTTCTTCTTCTTACTCCACCGACGGATCGACGGTGTGTGTGAAGCTTCGACTTAGAAAAGAATGTTAAGAGTTGTAATTCCGTGTTTTAAATTAGTTAGTAAAACAGTTAGTTTACAGTTACTCCAGTTCAGAAATGGTATAATTGTCTTTTGTTTGTATTTATTTAGTTCAATATGAAGTCAATCAACTTGCGTTCATTTCCCAACATTTTTCTGGTATTCTTCCTTTATTTCTGTTTATTCTTCTTTTATTTCTATTTACATGGTATTAGAGCATGAGGTTGGGAGCAGAGAGTCTGTTGTGCCTCTATGTGCGCCCACTCCTAGATATTGAAGAAGAATACTTGTTGAACGTTTATTGTTGTGCCTGCGTACTAAGGCTGCGTATGTCTGCATTGACTAGAAGTTGTTTATGTTATCGTTGTTTAATGTTGTTTTCTTCTGTTTTCTTCCACAGTGAAGAATACCATTCCTATTGCCAGCCAGTTTGAAGAATCTGCCTACCAGTTTGAAGAAGTGCCACAAAGCTGCCATTGGTTTGGAGAAAAGCTACCCGCTAGTTTGACGAAGTGCCATAGTGTTGCCGTCAGTTTGGAGAAGAGCCACTGCCAAATTGGAAGAGGGATTTAGATGAGAATTATAGGCTTGGAATTCCCTTACTCTAGATTTTTCTGAAGAGTATTTATAAAATTTGGAGTTTATTTAAAATTTCATTGAAATCTAAAAAATTCACTTGCTTGGAATTAGAAAAATATCTAGTTCTTGGTCAATTCAAGCACCAACTTTAGTTGGTTCCAATTATGATTTTTGGAGTGAGAAGGTGAAATCCATTTTACAAGGTCAGGGATGTTGGGATTGTGTTGAAACAGGGTTCATAGAACCTGATGCAAATGTTGTTGTAGCTATGACTGTTGTTCAAAGAAAAACATTAGAAGAACTTAAGCAAAAAGAAGGAAAAGCCAAATCATATATTTTAGTTTCATTAGATGATTCTATATTTCCTAAAATTA
>JASDQU010224614.1:0-17558 GCA_032191745.1 Picea mariana | reverse complement strand
TTTTTACAGTCTCTGTACATTTCTTTCATTAATAGAAATCGTGTATTACTGTATATCTGTGTTTATGGTTGCATCTCTGATACATTTATGTTATATTATTGAATATCCGCGATATCTCTGTGCATTTCCTTATTATATCTCCGCTCTCATTTCGTGCCGAAAATAATCCGGATCATATAAAGAAGAGGTCAAAGAGAACAATATTAACACAAGCACACCAATACATGATAATGGAGTTCACCAGACATCCTGGCTACGTCTCTGGGTCCACTCCCAACAATGAGACCGCTCTTCATTAATCTCAAAATGATGAAATAATACAAACAAAGGCTTATAATTCAACTTCTGAAATAACCTTTCAATTATGCAACTCAGAAACATAAATAGAAACCGTCACTAGATTCTATAGGGAATTATGAAACTTTAAGAATATTCTCAACAATACTTGGCTTAGAAACAAAGGATCTATAATAAATTTTATGATCGGCTACTCAAACTTAGAAATGGAGGTTAGATATAGACTACTCTCGAAATTCTGAGACTTTTGAGTATAAACTCGATAGGGTTCTGAATAGGCTCTCAAGACTCCCCCTCTGGCACAAACTCCAAGAATTTTCCAATCTGTACTGCATTGATTTACGTGCCAACCCTCTACTATATTGATTTTCATTCCTCGGTTAAATAAGGTAAAATCTGCCAAACATAGTGGGATTTTTCCAAATTTGGTCGAATCCACTAGATCTGGTGGAATCTGCTAGATTTGGAGGGATGCACTAGGCTTCATTAGCCTTCTAGAAGGTGCCATGTGACCTTCCCTAGGTGGTCCACATGACAGCCTCTCATTGGACACAATTTCCAACTCGTCATATGAACGCCACATCATCTTGTTGACTAGGCTACCACATCATCATGATGACTATACCTACCATGTCATCGTACAGATGCCACATAACTGTATGGATATGCCATGTCAACAGTTTGTACAGAGCCACGTGGCACTAGTGTCTTTCTTTTTTCACTGTTTTTCTAAAACTTAAAAATGTGATATCTTCCTCACACGATGTTTGTTTGAGGCGAATCATGCATCATTAGAAATCTCACTGAGCTCTATGCAATGGTACCACTTTTTTTTAGCATTTGAGATTGTTGAATTTTTAGCATTCTCAGATCCTCCTAGATGAGATCTCCCCAAGTGTTTTTGTTAGTGTATTTTCGCAACAAGATGTCTAACATATATATAAGGTTGTTTTTAGGTGTTCCTACGGGATTTCGATATACTTGAAGGTATGTGGAAGATCAAATCCACAAGAAAAATATATTTGATGTGGTAATACTTGAAAGAATACCAACAAGGGTTATAAGGGTGTCCAACCATGTGACTTCCACTTGTATTTCCTATGTGTATGCTTCCCTAACTACAAGTTTACCCATTGAATGAGAGATATTTGGGTTTAAAGACATTGAAACATGTCTCTAGCCAAAGAAAATAAATCCATTGTTTGAGCATATGCTAGCTTCTACAGGGAAGTGTTATGATACCATATATGGTGTTCCTTGTTAGCTAAAACAAAATATTTGGAGAAATATAGATGAAATTAACACTATGGAAAGAAAAAAATAACATAACCAAAATATGGAAACAACAATCGTGATCAAACATTTGTTGATATTATGAATAGAAAGCAATGTCCACTTCCCTCTTCAAAGAGGAGACCTCCAATTGTGCACAACTCCAAACATAATATTATTCACTCGACACCTAATTGCATAGCTTCTACTACGATATATATTTTCTAACCAACCAAAACCCTAACCACCTAAAGGTGTAAAGGTCTCCCACGACACCCATCGAGTGCCTGCGCTCCTTCGACAGATTCAACGATAGACAAACAAAGAGCACAAGGAAGGGAGTGATTGGTTGGACAAATGAAGATGATTGGGTATGGGCAGGAGCACCTTGGGCATGATGGAGACATGTGTGCCTACGGGGGAACACACCCTTCGTTCCTTGAAATGGATGATAAAGACTTGGGTTTTGTTTGGGAAAGGGCGTGATGACTTGGGAGCATGCTCAAGTTGTGGACGCATATTCCCTTGGCAACATGTGAAGACCAGAGATGTGGAATGACTCCTTCATCAGACCCACAGAGAGTCGTGATGATCACCACAAGGAAGAACATAAGGCAAGGGCACGCACCAAATGATGGGGCATGCTAGTCCAAGAAGTGCATGGTTGGTGGGCGTGTGGGATAGATGGGTGCCCTAGGTCCACGGAAGGGTGTGACTGATGATTGAGGTGACAATTCGTGAATGGGAACAATGCACCAAAGAGACACATCATTTTGCACAAGTGACCCTTGGCGCTCCTATAAGAGTAAGGGCACATAACCAAGGAGTGAATAAGGCATTTTTTGCAAGAGATTTGAAGAACAAGTTTGGGACAAAGGTTGAGGCAAAAAACTGAGGAAAGTTGCCAAGATGAAAGACAAGTAGCCAAGGGTTTGACACTTTGGAGGTTTTGGGGAAGTTTGGAAAACACAGGCCAAAGGAGGCATGTGTGGGAGACAAAATCGAAATATGAGTTATCTAGGTGAAAGTCTGTAAAAAGAAAACGACGGCAAGGTTGTGGTTGTGGGAACGTTTGAGGTGCACCACAGAAGATTGCAAAGATAGTCGTAGTAGAGAGTCTTTTGGGTGACAAATATGTTCTTGAGTGTCTTGGAGAGGTTAGGCAAGTCATTTGACTCTTCCCTATTGTAAACCGAGCCGGTAGTGCTCTTTGTAACTGTTTTGCAATAAGAAAGACTTATCCGAGTGTTAGGAAATTTTTTTGCTAATCGAACTGTATTTATGTGTTGTCTTCACTATTGTTCTGCAATTTTTCTCTTGGAATGCTCATGTTCATGAATAAATGCTTAAATAAGACTAAGTGTTAAACGTGTTAACAAATTGTCTAAGTAAGAAAGAGTTGCACTAGAGTAGGAGTGTGGCTCGTCGGTAGCCTAGAATGAAGTATGACTATGCTCTAGGTGAAGAGTCATAATCTGGATGAAGTATTCTTGGTGTGTCAAACAACCAAGTAAGAGCAGTCACGATGTCGCACGCTCTCAAAAGATGAACGATCGCTTATTCGTTCAACCATCATGTAGGGTCGTGACACCACCATTAATGAGACCACAACTATTAACTAATGGACCTTCCTTAATAATATGAACTTACATTTATTTATTTCACATTCTACTACCTTCTTTATTTATAGAATTATCCCTAATACATTAAATTCTCTTAATTAAAAGAGTTAAGATGGAACAATCAAAACAAAACAAAAAAGGCAAAATATTAAACATTGGACATCAATGATAAAATGTCAAAGTGTAAAAATTAATGTATTAAGTGTTAAAGGTAAAATATGAAACACTAAGTATTAATGGTCAAAAATAAATTGTAAACTAAATATTAATGGCCAAAAATAAAATATTAAAATTCAAGGAAAAAGTAAAATGTACACCAAGTATTAATGGTAAAAAAAAAATGTTAAAATTCAAGGAAAAAGTAGTAAGCGTTAGATATATAGAATAAAGAACTAAATATTATTAATAATAATAAGAAAGGTAAAGCGTTGAACGTTACAAATTATAGCATTACAAATTAATAGGAAAGAAAAACATTAAATATTAAAAATATGCATACTTATCTTTAAAATAATACAATTTATTTATTTTAATAAAACATATCTTCAATGATTATCAATTAAAATTAAAGTATTAACAAACATAACTTTGAAAGCATCGTTAGTGTTGGTTGAGATTGACATCCACGTTGGCCTCTTGAAAGCAGTTGAGATTGAATGGCAGGGGATGTTGAGGGTTTAGAGATTTGATTTTTCTGGATTCCTTTTCGGTGTACCCGGTGCAGACAGAAAGGACACCTTCTTTGTGAGTGTGATAGTGGCTTTTTGAAATATCATCTTTTGAATCTTTTTTGCTACGTAGGCCTATCATCATTGATCCTCCAGAAGTTTCATCGGGGGGTTGGAATGCCTGCTTCTCCAGAGACGAGCCTCTTGAGGACGACAGGACAGACTACAGCTTCTCGGGTAAGTTAAGGAAACTATGTCCCACCCTTTTATTTTCACTCTCCTCTTGGAACGAGATTCTCTTGATAAGTCTTTTGGTCAAGGTTCTTTATCCTCTCAGTCTGTGGAGCCTACAGAATACCTGGAAATGGAGTCTCTTCCAAATTTTTTTCTGTTGATGAAGCAATGGAACTCGGGGTGTAAGTCCCCACGGGTTGGTGAACATAACCCTCCTATAAAACCTGCCTACTTGTCTATGGGTCAGTCTCTAAACCCTATAGGTTTTCCTTCTGCTACATCTACGGCGGAGCCACCTTGGTCAGAGGGTGACTTGGGGAGGGGTGGGACCTTTCCATAATCATTATCTTTGGGAGTGAGCAACTGTGTGGGACATGCTTCTATTGTTTGTGAAGCTCAGTTGTTAAGTGAGACTGAAGTGGCCCTTTTCTCTTCAGCCTAGGATTTACGTCATAGTGTTGGTTTAAGGGATATGGAGCGGGGTGACTGCAGTCTTAGTTCAGTTTTAGACACCTTAGTCCCATCTTTACATGATATTCCTGAATCGAAACCTTTGCCTACTTTCAGGAGAAAGATAGTCATTTTTCAAGTTTTTTCTTCTAATACCTTGGTTAGTGACATTATTGGTTCCAGGGAAGGGAAACCTATTTTGGATGCTAAGGGTTTTGCTTGGTCATGCGGTCTAGGATGTGAGATCTCTCCTATAAAGACTTGTAGTGCTCGAAAATGAGTTGAGGTCTCGCTGAAGGAGTCGGTAAACATTTCATCGACTGAACATGATCATGGGGTGCTTAGAGGCATTAAATCCCTAGCACGTGCTAAATCATGATCTTGTTGTCACTAAATATTAGGGGAGTGGGGGGCTCCCAAAAAATGGCCTCTGTGTGTTGTCTTCTTCTATTAACTCGACCTGACATTATTTTCTTTCAAGAGACTTTGGTTGATGAACCAAGGGCTAGAATTTTCTTCTCAAAACTAAAACCAACTTGGTATTCGGTCGGTGTAAGCTCTGTAGGAAAATCATGGGGCTTGTTGGTGGTGTGGGATCCTAAAAAGTTCAAACTCAAACCTTATATCTGTTGTGGTGGCTTACTTGTGACAGATATCAGTTTTGAGCTAAAGGAGTAGCTGTCTTTTTTAAATGTGTATGGTCCTTCCAGTGAAAGAAAATATTTTTGGCAAAAACTTGGGGATAGAGGTATCATGTCTATCAAAAATATGATAGTAGCGGGTGACTTCAATTTCACGTTGAATGAAGGTGAAATATCGGTATAAATCGGTATTTTCGATCCATTGGCATTGTTCTTAAAAGATTTTTTCGTTGAAGGAGGTAAAATGGACATCTTGTCGGATGAGGTGGTGCCTACGTGGCAGAATGGAAGAAAGGGAGTGGATAGTATTATGAAGAGATTAGACAGGACATTTGTAGCACCAGACCTGTTGAGGAAGTTTTCCAGATACTGTGCATGGATCGCGCATCCATTTATTCTGTATCACGCACTGGTCCTTCTTCAGCGAGATGGAAATTTCCAACGAAAAAATTATCCTTTCAAATTAAATTTAAGATGGTTACTGGAGGAAGAGTTTTCAAGAAAGTTAATGAAGTTTGGAAGGATTCAAAATTTCTGTAGGAAATAGGAATGCAAAGAATATTGGTATGGAAGTTAAAGAGTTTAAAATTGGCTATAAATAGGTGGGCATGTTTCAAAAACCTCTTGGCTAAAAAATTAGGTCTTTTGGAAGTGGATTTACAAGCGTCGTATCATTCATCCCTCACGGATTTGAACAATGAAGATTTGACAGGTATGATAAAAGAGAAGGAATTGGAGAGATTGAAGCTTCTAATAGTGGAAGAAGACACTTGGAGACAGAGGTGTTGGACACACCAACTACATTGAGAAGGGGGGGTGAACAATGTAGGGCTCTTTTTTCCCAAAACTTCCTCTTACACAAAACTCATTAGTTAGCAATCACCATTTACTCATTACTTATCGTTGTCATTTATAATCAGTTACATGTGAACATATATCAGCAATATATCATCAACAAATCATCACCACAAGGAACACAAGATGTATGCACAATTTTCTTTTTATTACGAACTACAATCCTTGGATTTTTCAACAACAACTGAATAGAATACAAATCTAAAAGAGCACCATCTCTATAATGCAAGACTCAACTTACACACTTAGCACCAACTGAGATGAGGCAACAATCCTCAATAGATATCAATCTGTCAATAGGTATGTGACCTTTCGGTAGTGCAACACACGTATGTACGCGCCCTACCAGTAGTACATCTCACGTATGTACACGACCTGTCTGTACTACAACCTGCATATCACTTCTGAGCTCTTAGGATTTTCTCTTCAAGATGAACTCAGATCCTTTGCAACCTCCAATCACATTCTCTTCTATCTTTCACTTTCCAATCTGATCCATAACTAGTCAAAACACATCCAATCTCTCCAACAACTAACTCATTCTTCTCAACCATACAATATGAATTCTACTCATCATATATAAGAAACTAGTATACTATAACAATCATATCATAACTTAATCATAAGAGTGTTTCTCACTCCATCAACCAACAAAAACCAAATCACAACAACCATGTCAAGAATGCCTTAAGCATTCACCACACAACATGCAAGAGTATCCATCAAGACAACAANACCCTGGCTCACTACAGCTCGCGTATACCTCAGAAACTAGGGTTTCTAAACTTTCGAGACTTCTATCATCATGATCTCAAACTTGTCGAAGCTATGATTCATCCATGAGACCCTCCAGTCCTTCTCTCTCTCAGAATAGATCTTCAATATATGCTCAAGAGATACATAAGAGATCCACACAAGATGCTCACCAAAGATACACAAGAGATGCATTTACACAAGATACCCTTGCCTCTTATTTATACTCTCCAAGTAGCTTCGTTAGAAGCATATTCTAGGTCACTTAACCCACCTCTAGGTCACTTAACCCATTTCTAGATTACTTAACCCATTTCTAGGTCACTTAACCTATTTCTAGGTCACTTAACCTTAGGGTTAACCACTTTCCATAAATAGAAAGTTCTCCATTTCTTTATCATTTAAATATTCCTCCTTGACTTTGTCACTTTTCTTTACCATTTAAATAATAATTTCATTTTTGCAAGCTCTTTGACTTCTTTGACCTTTTGGGGCTTCAAGCCTACATATGAGGATCCTTAATCTTCGTAAGGCCATAACTCTCAAACCATGAGGAGTTATGTGACATTCCACATAAAACCGTAAATGGTATGACAAGCACTATCCATCTCGGATAGTTTCACAAACAACTTCACTAATCTTCATCTCATTATTCCACATATAAGCATGGGTTCTCTAACCATACTTGAAGGATAACTCAACCACAAAGCATCTTCCCGTGAGGGATTTCACCATAAGGGGACCACTTTGGAGTTCATCCATTTGTACACCTTATCAACCATGATAAGACAATAACGATTCATCTTTACATTACATACCAATCGATCCATATTCATCATCATGTATCAATGGAAACTCATTGATCCATCTTCATCTATGCATCATATATCAATGACAACTCATTGATCCATCTTCATAAATATACTATGATAATACATGTATAAATCAAACCTTTGACATTTTAAATCATTCAATCATCCTTTGGCATCAACCAATTACTTGGCATCAATCCTTTGACATCAATCAATCAATCATCCTTTGGCATCAATCAAACACTCAACATCAATCCTTTGACATCAATTAATTAGACCTTTGGAATCAATGACAACATGATTCAACAAGAGGAGCTGGACACTTTGGTTAAAGAGTGGGCATCAAAATACAAAATAATTTCATCACTTTGCTAGTGATCGAAAAAGCCAAAAACAGATTTGGGAAATTCAATTGGAGACAGGTCATGAAGTTTCGGGCCAAAAGGAATTAAAAGCAGAGGCAGCTAATTATTTTAAAAATATGGGATCGGCAGCGGGCATCATCAATGAAGAGCATACTAATTTAGCAAGTCATTCTCCTAGCATGGTCACATTTGAAGAAGCTCTTCAATTAGAGATAATGTGTACTTTAGAAGATTTTTCGAGTATTTTAAAGGTTTTTTCAAAAGATAAAAGTCTAGGCCTGGATGGCTAGACTATCGAGTTTTTCCTCCATTTCTTTGAGCTAATTGGGGAGGATCTCTTAGGGATAGTAGAGGAATCAAGAAGAAATGGAGAAGTTATAAAATAAATTAATGTCACTTTTCTTGTACTTATCCCAAAAGTGAATAAACCATCTTCTTTCAGTGATTTTTGACCTATTTCACTCAGTAATCTCTGTTACAAAATTATTGCTAAATTGTTGGCAAATAGGTTGTGGCCTATCCTCACAAAAGGATTAGCGGAAGAGCAACTGGGTTTTCTTCATGGAAAACAAATCCTAGATGTTTTGGGCATGACACAAGAATGCCTCCATAGTATAAAAAAGAAGAATCAAAAGGCTCTCATTCTCAAACTCAATCTTAAGAAGGAATATGATTTAATCAACTGGGAGTTTCTAAGAATGATACTGATTAAAACTGGTTTTGACCAGTCAATGACAAATTGGATTATGAGTTGTGTCACAATAGTTTCTTATGCAGTCTTGGTTAATGGAGAACCCTATGATTTTTTTCAAAGAGGAAAAGGCCTTAGGCAGGGCTACCCATTGTCTCCTTTAATTTTTATTTTGGTGATGGAGGGCTTGAGTATTCTCCTTAAAAAGGAAAAAGAGGTCAAAAAGTTGTTTGGAATTAAAGTTGCAAGGATCACTAATATCCTACATATCCTTTCCGTTGATGATGTATTGATTTTTTCCATAGCTAGTGTTGCAGAATGGAAGGTGATAGCTGGACTTATGAAGACTTTCTTAAACACTTTGGGATTAGAGATAAATGTGGAAAAGTCCACTTTTCATGTGGTGGGTGTGGAGGAGCAAGGATGGAACCTTTTACAGAGATTTTTCCTTTTAGCTTTGTCTCTATAGATGTAGGCTTCAAGTATCTGGGATTTTTTTTCAAGCCAAATTGTTACAAGTCCGAGGATTTGAAAGAAGAATTGATCATTGGTGTAATCGATGGCTCTCTCTAGGTGGAAGACTGGTATTGATCAAGGCAATCTTGGAGAGTCAACCAGTGTATTGGATGTCCATGGTTGCAGTTCCCAATTCTGTTCTGGTAAAACTTCGTCCTCTTATTTTCTCCTTTTTTATGGTCGGGATGTAGTGAGAGGAACCAATTACATCTTTGTAATTGGGAGACTATTGCTATACCTAAGAAGGTTGAAGGTTGGGGGCTAAGAAATATTTCTTTATTCAATAAATCATTAGCGGCCAAAACCTTGTGGAGAGGGTTGACCAAAGAGGGAATCTGGCACAAAGTCATTAAAGACAAGTATTTACCTTATTGTTTAGTGTCAACTTGGTTTATATTGGTCAATGGATCACAAGGATTTCCATCACTAGTTTGGAGAAATATTTTAAAAGCTTTACCTCTTTTAGATCATTGGTTGTGTTGGAAACCTGGTAATGGAGAGACAATCTAGGCAGGCAAGGATCATATTATGGGAATGGGACAACAATATTTATTATATATTGAACTTTTTTCAACTTTAAAGCTACAAGGTGTCACTTTTCTGTATCAAGATCTTAACTATACTCCTTTAAAACCTCTAAGCACTTATTGGATTACTCAAAACCACTTGTTTATATTCTGCTCGTTTACACAACAAGTATGGAATATTCTCATGGGGATTCTCAAGTCTCAGTTGTCCTGGGATGGGAACATAGTTGAGGAATGTCTATCTACTTGGGTCGGACAACATCCAAATGTGATCGAACTTCCAGTTTTTTTTTTTGGTTCTTATGGTTGGAGAGAAATAGGTTCGTATTCAATAATGAGTTCATTTCTACTCATGGGGTGGATTTTAATTCCTTAGGATCTTTCAATGCTTGTGTAACGTCCCATAAAAGAAATTTTATTTGCAAGGTCAAAAGGCCACCCCGACTTCAACAACTGGTGGGGTGGTTTGATGGAGCGACTACTAATGATGGAACAAATAGTGGAGTGGGAGGTGTTATCAATTTAACTAGAACTACTTCCTACAAGTAGACTTTCAACACGGGAGCTGGGACAAATAATAGAGCGAAATTGTTGGGAGTTTGGACTACTCTTTTCCTTGCAATAAGATTACATATTACAAGTATACAAATTATTGGGGACTCAAAACTCATTATAGACTGGTGTAATGGTATTGGGAGTCTTCAAAGTTTGGCACTGGAAGGCTGGAAGGAACAAATTAAAAGGCTAAGCACTTGTTTGAAAACATCTCTTATAATCATACATATAGAGATTTCAATAAGGAAGTAGATGTTCTTTCAAAGAATGCACTTAGAGATCAAATTCATCGAGGTGTGATTATCTATACTCAGTGGGAAGCTAACAAGCAAGGTCCTTCTAGGCACCTAAAAGTATTTGGATTTTGACAGGTTTTTAGATGGCCAAAGTTGAAGACTTTTTTATGTTTTCTATACAGTAATTTTTTTTTTTTTTAACTTGTTTTTCTTAATATTTTGTTAAAAGACTTGGAATCTGGATCCTCCGATTTTGCGAAAAGCTTGTAATGGCAGAAAGGATTACCCCCAATAGTGTTTTCTTAGTTTATGTTGATGATTTCTGAAAGTGGATTATCATAGATGTAACCAATTATATTTACTAATATAAAGAGTAATTTTCTTATTTGGAAAAATAAAGCATCGTTAGTGGATATCGATTTTCAAAGTTTATGGGGAAAATAAACATTAATCTTCCAAATTGAAATGTCATATAACCTCTGTGACATTGACATATGGGAAGGTTCTTCCATGACATTTTGGTCGATCCAAGCGATGCTTTTTTATGTATGCAAACAATGACTCGTCTATTTCTTTATGACGTTCAAACAAAGGGAGTTTGTACTGAACAATGACATTTTCTATTTTATTATATTTTTTAATTAAAATATTTAAAATATATAATAGAAAATTGATATTTTATGGTTTAAAAAGCATTTTTTTGCCCCATAGGACAAATGTTGTTTTGATATCAATTTAACAGTAGTAAGCTTTATCAAATTAAGCACTTTGATGATATTCCTTTAGCTCCTATTTTGAATTAACAATGGGATATATTAGATAAGTTTACTATCAATTGACATTGTTTTATAGGGCCTAATGATTAGATTTGATACGTTTACTATCAATTGACATTGTTTTATTGGGCCAAATGATTTATCATGGGCTTCCCACCAAATTCAAGTTATTAGTCCTTGCTGAAGGCACAGAGGGACTATAGCGATCAATAATTCGTTGAATTCATATTAATATGTCCGTTGACTATAAATTTCCACATCATCTATATTGTTCGTACTATAGAATTAAAAACATTATTATTATTATTATTATTATAATTTATAATATGTATGTATATATATATATATATATATATATATATATATATATATATATATATAACTTGTATGTCATCGTCTCATTGGAGAATATATTTGAGGTCTTATTGCCAGCTTCATTGTTCCCAATGTTATAAATGTTTAGATATCCAAATTTTTTAGCTTAGACGCTCTTTTTTAATTTTATTACATTTTTACTGAAATGTTTACATATCGAAAGTTATGAGCATGGACATTATTTTTTAATGTTTTTTTATTATTATTCCATGCTGAAGGCGTAGAGGAACTATAGTGATCGATAGTTCATTGAGTTCATATTAATATGTCCTTTTATTATTATTTCTATTTGTATTGAAATGTTTACATACTGAAGGTTTGGAGCATTGACACTTTTTTTGAGGTGCTTGAATAGGCCTGACAGCTTAAATGTTTACATAGCGTGAGGTCCTGAAACATGCCTCACAACTTAAATGTTTTCATACCACGAGGCCCTTAAAAATCCTGACAGCCTTAAATGTTTACCTAAATAGGCTTCTCAGAGTACATTTTTCCTCGATTTTTTCCATACAATGTTGCAGTGAATTTGGACAATATTGTTGTCCACTGCTAGTTGCATAGCCATTGTATGTTTCATACTTCTTCTATGCTTGGAATGAAATTTGGTCATTGTTGGAGATACATACATTGTTTACTGGTTTGGTGGGTGCTTCTTGTTCGTTGGTTCGTCGGTTTTTTCTTGTTGTTGTTTGGTTCAACTTTGCAAGGTTGGGGATTTGCGCCTACGGTTGGACCTGTTGGTGCTTGTTCATTGCTTTTGTTTAATTCAACTTTGCAGGGTTGGGGTCCTGCATTCGCAGTTGGATCTTTTTTTTTAACTTTGTAGGGTCAAGTTGTTACACCCACAATTCGACCTATGCTTCTATCGTTCATCGTTTCGAAGTAAGTTTCGATGCCATAATTTCATTTTCTATTTGTTGTTTGTTGTTAATTGTTTGCAGTTTGTAAGTAAGAATGTTTGATTATTTCTACTGGCATGCTCATCATATGTTTATGGTTCTTTCTGTTCTTAGGCTTCCATTTGGTAATCGTTGGAGATACATATGTTGTTTGTTGGTTCAATGGTTGTTGCTTGTTCGCTGGTTCATTGGTTCGTCAGTTGCTACTTGTGTTGCTTGGCTCAAGTTTGCGAGTTTGAGGTCCTGAAGCTGGAGTTGGGCATGTTCTTGCTTGCTCGTTTGTGTGTTTCTTGTTGTTTTCTTTTGTTTACTTCGGCTTTGTAGTGTTGGAGTCCTCCGCCAACAGTTGGAGATGTTTTTTTTTTTATTTTTGTACTTTGCGGTGTTCAGGTCCTGCACCTGTGAGTAGACCTGTGGTTCTATCGTTTGTCATTTCTGGCGCCTGTCTCGTGCCTGCCGATCCTTCTCTTGGATTTTGCTCCAATTCTTTTTCCTATCTCTGGATCATACCTACATGTATTTTTAAAATTTTCTTGTAGAAGAAAAAGATATTGAGATGGTGATAGCAAGAGTGGTGTTCCGGGGATTGCAAATTGTAGTATTTAGTTTCTATGTTGTCTAGTGTGCAACATTGCTAGCATAATGAATTTGTTCTCAAATGCATCACACCATTTAAATTTAGACGAAATCATGATCATTCTAGGATACTTCAGTGTTGACATGATACAAAATAACGACATAACAAATGATTGGACAACTACATGTGCAATTACAATGTCCGTTGTCTTTTTGTTAAGATAAAACATGTGCAAAACACACTTATTAACCATATATGGTGAAATGTGCCCATATCACAATACAACTTCTTTATCCTGTACACAGATTGGTGTGACCACGATACAATTTGTCTTGTACTTGCAATATCAAATGTACACCAAAGATACTGCAAAATTATATTTCCATGTCTCAAAGCATATCTAGATACTTTGCCACAAAAAACCAAAATCATTCATCTATGGCCATGCAATTTCTTAATATTTTATGGATTGTAATATATTTTGGGCAGGAAAAACTTTATATACTTACAACCATAGATGGAGAAAAGAAAAGGTTCATGTTTCTAATTGTCTTTTATTATATTCGTTGATTCTCATTTAGTGTATGTACATATTACTTGTTCTCCTCTGCATACTGACTTCCATTCATGTTCATTGTATTTTGTGCATTCCCACATTCAAACAAACAGAATAGCTGGAGAAAACATAGGAGTCTTTACCACAGTGGTGGAAGAGGAGATACAAAGGTACTATTGGAAGATTGGTTTTTGTCATTGATGTCAACCCTAGTCATGGCTTTTGGACCACAATATTGATAAAGGTATTTAGACATGAAGGAAAATGCACATGCATATACAACACCCATGAATGGATAGTATACATCATGTTGTTTCCGGTGGTATGTGGCACATCACCTGGATACTCATGGTTGAGGAGAAATGAAAGTTTGAAGATGACAAAGTGAATTGAAGAAGGAAGTACATGTAGGCCCTGAAGATAATTAAAGAAAAGAATTACAAAATAAGAAAGTGCCAGGTCGGACCTAATGTTAAAATGAAGTGACATAAATGGTATAAATAAACATCATTATACATTCATTTGATACAAGTTGAATTTCAAAGGAAATCAGAAGTAAAGAAGGCCGGATTTCAAGGGAGGATGAAGTCTTTTGGTGATGTATTCTAAGGTATGTTATTTTTAGGTCATCTTACCATTTTTTTTTTCTATAAAAACATTTATAGAATGATTCAGATGGTGAAATCGCTATGTTATTGAGAAGACATATCAAGGTACATCTAGTAAAAATTTCAGCTCTTGATTCGCTATAATTATGGAGATACACTCTGTCGAAGATAGGCTTTGTGACCAGTCCTAATGCTAGTCAATAAATAGGTGTTCCAAGTAAAATAGTCATAAATTCTTCATACATAATCAAAATGAAGTGGGACCACTTCCATTGGAAATAATACGGACTTTAGTTTCTTTTATGTGAGTTTCAGAATCAGATGTTAAATATTGAGCATGAGGAATGTTGTACAAGTTGGGTCTTCTGAATAAACCAGAATTGAATAAAGTCTACCATTCTTTCTATAACTTCCTTTTGGGGAGGATTCAAGGAGTGCAAATTGGAGGAGTTTCAGAGAATACATTAAGTAATATTATCTATAGGATCAAAGTACTTCAATAATTGAAGAATTGCAGAAATTGAAGAAGTCTCAGGAAGCATTATCAGGTTCTATGTGATGATTGGTTAATGGTGATGATTTAATGTAAAGTTTTACTATCTCTCATATATTCTTGGGTGGAAGGAAGGGAAAATGATAGAGAGTCAAACTCTCTCCTGATATTGGAGGATTGTATCTTCCTCTTGGAGGTTTATCCCTCCCTTTACATTTGGAAGTTGTAGCTACCTTCGAAAGTCATTACTTCACTTGAACAATAACTATTGATTATTTCTCATATATTGTGCATGGTGTATTGTGGTGTATTGGTGTAACTCTTATACTGTTGTTCATTTCCCATTGGATATAGTTGAATGGTTTAAGTATAAGTTGAAAAAGGTTTTAAATTGTACTTTATATTGATTCACCCCCCTCTCAGTATCAACAATTGGTATCAGAGCGGGTTAGCTTCAGTACAGTTTAACCACTGGAAGGAAGATCCTATGCAAAAATGGAAGACAACATTGCAAATGGGATTCCACCATTTAAAGGAAGCAATTTTGAATACTGGAAAAATAGAATGGAAACTTACTTGAAAGATCTTCGGGAAGATTTTTGGTTCTCAGTTGCTTCAGGATACGATGCTTTGAAGAAACCAAAGACTACAGCTCAGAAGGAAGAAAAAAGGTTAACAAACTGGCAAAAGATACCATCCTGGATGGATTGACAGATTCAATGAAATCCAAAGTGGGATCATGTTCAATAGAAAAAGAGATTTGGGACAAGCTACAAGACCTTTATGCAAGGGAAGAAGCAGAAGAAGAAGAAGAAGTTGAAGAAGATTACAACATCTCAGATTTCAAAGAAGAAAATAGAGGTTAGTTCTTTTGCTTTAATTATGAAGAAGTAGGACATGTTGAATTTGAATGTCCTCATCCAAGGATTGAAAGAGATGACAATGAAGAATAAGAAAATCATGAATTAGAAATGATTCAACAAGAAGATGAAAATCTTAAAAAATTGAAGGATGTTGAGATTGAAAATAGCAAGCTGAAAGACACGCGTAGAAAACTAAGAAGTGAATTGGGTAGATATGAAAATACAGCTGTAAGCTTAAAGAAACAATTAGAATACTTTCAAAAACTAGGAGAAGAAACCATTTCCTTGATAACTCTACTCGAAGAAGCAAGAAGAATAACAAAAGTAAAGAAGGTCCAAATGATAAAGAAAGAAGAAGATTGTGAGAAACTTGAACAAGAAGTTGTCTCATTGAGGAAGAGCTTAAGAAACTCTCGAGTGACAAAAGAATTAAAACATCTTTGATGCATGGGTGAAACTTCATACAAAGAAGATGCAAATACCAACAAGAAGGTTGAAGAAAGAGCTACACAGACAGTTGATGAGAAGTGGACCTGGATACCAGAAAGAAGGAATGATTACAAAAGAGATGAATATCCAAGAAGACCTCCTACCTTCAGGAATCAAAGAAGCTTCAATCAGTATGAAGGAAACTACAGAAGAGTAGATCATGAACCCATATGGACTACATCACAAAGAAGCTCACTTACTCCCAAGTATCAAAATTTATTTCTTAGTCATTGTTATACTTGCAAAAATTTTGGACATAAGGCAATTAATTGCAGAATCAATGAAATGAACAAATACGCAAGAAAAATGAATGGTGTAACCAGAAGATATGGAAATAATCGTGGATTTGTCAACAAAAGTTATAATTCATTTTACCCGTTGATGAACAAAAATATTGTATGCTACAAATGCAATTATCTTGGTCATAAAGCACGAGATTGCAAATATATGAATGAAGATGTCCCTATGCCAACCACAGTATGGAGAAGGAAAGAGATTCCAAACAATGAATATTTTCGAATAGAATTAACCACTGAAGAATGTAAAGAAGAAGATGAATGGTACATAGACAGTGGATGTTGTTCACACATGACCGAGGATCAAGACAAATTCACCAGCTTGAAGAGAAAGGGAGGCAATGTTGCATTTGGGGATGAATCATCTGCCAAAATACATGGAGAAGGTGTAGTAGAGATTGGAAGAAAAAATGTAAAAGAAAAGAATGTTCTATTGGTTGAAGACTTGAATCATAATCTACTCAGTGTTAGTAAAATGTGTTATCAAGGATATACTCTTACGATTGATTCCCGAAAATGTAAAATAAGAGAAAATAACTCAGGAAGATTGGTTGCAACTGCAACAAGAAGACCGAACAACATATACATCCTAGACATGAAGAAGAGAGAGAAGACAGAAGCCACACAAAAGTATTCTAAGGAAGAAAAAGTCCCAATGACAAAAAATAAGGATGAAGTATTATTAAGTGCCACATGTTCAGGGGGAGCATCCCCAAAGAAGAGAGTTACATTATTCCATTAAACTCAGGGGGAGAAGCCCTAACCTTTTCCATTGATGTCAAAGGGGAAGATAAATCGGGATCATGATGATAGGCAGAGCATGAGTGTTGACATCAATGACAAAGGGGGATATTGTTAGAAGATTGGTTGTTGTCATTGATGTCAACCCTAGTCATGGGTTTTCGACCGCAAGATTGATAAAGTTATTTGGACAAGAAGGAAAATGCACATGCATATACAACACCCATGAATGGATAGTATACATCATGTTGTTTCCAGTGGTATGTGGCATGTCACATGGATCCTCATGGTTGAGGAGAAATGAATTTTTGAAGATGACAAAGTGAATTGAAGAAGGAACTACATGTAGGCCCTAAAGATAATTAAAGAAAAGAATTACAAAACAAGAAAG
>JASDQU010224613.1:2359-17548 GCA_032191745.1 Picea mariana | reverse complement strand
TCTCAGTAGTTTGTTGTACTAACTTCCTTGCATCTTCCACATGTTGCTTGTATTGTTTAATCCTTTCAGTCCATCTTTGTTCTTGTTGCAAGTACATGGAAAACCATCTGGCCTTGAGCTTTTCTATGGCTTGCCTATGGGATTATTTAATGATGATCCCCAGATCAAAGAGTTCATCCTTGTTTCTCCACTAGGGTAAATTAGGTTTCAACTGTATGAAAGCATATGTGTTAGTAATGACGTCGTCCAAGAAGGTATTAAAAATCCTTTGTGCTTCTTTTGCATGGATTTTTGCACAACCCTCTACTCTTTCTTCCGACACTTCCTCTGCTTGAATATCCTACATTAGATAGCCTGCATCACTTGGGATCTTATGATATCTCAATCGGATTTTAAGCTTTTTATTCTGCAGCAATAGTCTTCGATTTTGCTTAAGCAAAGCCTGGTAGCTAGGGCTGCAGAATCGGAAAGGCTTGGGTTCCACGTGCCTTTTTCCCTTTTTTTACTTCTTATCCTACCCCTTATACCCAAGAATGAAATGTGGACTGGCTAGCAAGTCCTGAGACTCATTCAACACCTTGGTTGAGGAAGGGGAGGAAGGGGAAATTTCAAATCCCATCCAAGTTTGCTATGAATCCAGAAGTGGGGGCTCTACCCCTTCAGGCTCTACTACAAGGTCGATCATTACACAACCAAGGTGCCCCTTCCCCTGTGAGCATATGCCCAGTTGGGAGAGGCTCTGGGACGATTTCATTCAGGAGGAGACCAGGCATGGTTCTTGATCTACTAGTCAGCAATAGGGTGTTGAGGATGGGGATGAGGTTGATCTTGCCTTTGTGGCTAAAGGCAAGATGAAGACCAAGCAGGGGGCCAAGGAGCAGTAGTCGAGAGAATAGGGTGAGCAGAAGAAGGACATGAGCAAAGTGAGATGCTTTGCTTGTGGTGAGATGGGGCACTATGCTGGACAATGTCCCAAGAAGAAGAAGAAGAAGTGTGGTATTGCAGAGACAACCGAGGAGGAGTTCTGTGCACAGTTTGAGAGGGAGTGTGCTTTTATAGGTTGTTGTTTGTCAGTTGAGACACCATCCAGCGGTTGGTGCACAGACAGAGTTGATGAGGTTCCACATATTGAGAGTGTTCTATCTCATGGGACGCAGACTCAGTTGTGGAGTACACCATTTTCAGGGGTGACTAGTCCACCTGAGACAACTTCAGTTTCAGAGTTGTCGAATAGACAGACAGTTGGTGCAGGGGCTTCAGAGCATCAGAGATTGATGAGTGTGAGCAAGGCACCAGAGAGGCTTGAGTCTCACTTGGCTATGGAGACGAGCAGGTCAATTTCAAATTCCTCTTCAGGAGGAAGACCCTTGGTGAGAGACCAAGGGGAGGATCTTTGGTTAGATGCCAAGATCGTGAGACTCTTGGTGAGATGCCTATTATCCCCTAACCTAGGGATAACTAAGGATATTATGTCTCAAGGCCCACAGGTCCTAGACATGGAATACCGAGAGCCAAATCGACTTGAGCATGGCCCTGGAGGGCCAATCCTTTCATTCTTCAACGCCTCCGCTTTGATAGCAGTAGCAGCATCCATCACCTCGGCCTGGTCCTACAGCAGAGATGGATCTTGCTCCATGAGGTAATGAGACCGAGTATCATGGTATGTGTCACTCTGATCCTCAAAACCTTTGAATATGTGCATTTAATTCTTTTTGCTTCTAACGTGTGCTTGGATCTTATGTTTTTCCACTTGACCACACCTTGGGGGAATGACAGGATACCCTAGTAAGCTGGTACCCATAGGGTTTGAGTTGCCACTTAAGGGATTCATGAAAGGCCATTGTCCGCTCCCACCATACTTACCACTTTTCATCTTTTTCCCGCTCATACATCCCATTACACTGGTCCAAGCATTGGATTGGCCAAATATCTAAGGGTTGTACCTTACCTTGTGGGAAGAAGGGGCTAAAAACCCAGAGGGTAAAAGTAGTTGGCAAAAGATAAAAGCCAAAAGAACGAAACCTTGAGATGCTTCGCCCAGGGATCCCCGAGAAAGCAATAAAAAGCTTCTCAGCAAGAAACAAAGGGACCCATAAAAAATAATAAAACAAGACCTAGTTAGAGGATAGGGGGTCTCATCACGAGCCAGCCTATTAGGTCCATGGGCATGTAGTGGTATGACACTACCAACAGAGGGTCACCACGCCAAGGTAGTGGCTCCTGGTGGCATAGCCAAGAGAAAGGGGGTCTCATCACGAACCAGCCTTCTCATTTATGTGAAGTGCTTCTGGGTAACATTGCCACAATGGTCACCACATCGGGGCAATGTCCCCTAACTAGCCTCTTGAAAGAAAAAGCAATAAGAATAAAGATAGAAGGCATGAATGGGCTTGGAAACATTTGCATCCATGACGGGTGCAGCTCACCCTCTTCAGAGGCACCCACAGGTAAGCCATGCATTTCCCTGCTTTCACTGCACCCCTTGCCCAGACATCCCTTACCACCTCATCCACTCACATGGCCTAGATTGAATTCTCCCAAAAACATCCCACATCCAATGAGCATTAGCCCAATAGAACGTCCTAGCGTTCCCTCCAAACTTGGCTTGTAAATTAGTATAATGTCTTTGAGCACTTGTCCGAGTAAAGGGGGTTTTATGCACATGTTTAATAAACTTGATGATTAGATGTGATTGACATTGCTATGATCCATGTGACTTATGAGCCCATGGAGGGCATATCTGTTGATGTTGCAGGGCCACACCCGATGGACAGGTACACATGGGGAGATGATTAGTTCGGACCTCCATGGGGCTAAAAGCCCACCAGATGGATGTTGAGACCCCAGCAGGGGGCAGAGACAGATCAGAGGATTGCATCAGAGAGAGAGGAGGACGTTTCACCAGGGGCAGCCTGGCAGGCCTAAACCCAAGGGGGTTGTGCCCTTTCCATCATGATGTAGGCCATGAAAGGCCCATGGCGTCACCCATGACGTCATCTAGCGTTTTGGGATGTTTTGGAGGCAGTTGTGTGCCAAGTGGTACGTGTGGCAGGTTCCTGAGTCCCAAGAAGGCCTAACGTTTTGCTCCAGAAGACCAACGTTGCCCAAAAAGGGCCTAACATCACCCTAAAAGGCCATGACGTCACCTTAGCAGCTTGATTTAGGGTTTATTTGTGACATTTAATGTAAAAACTGGATATTATTTGTAACTGGCCATGTCRGCCTTTTTGACCTAATTTTGGTCTTTAGTATTGTATAAATAAGGGGAAATTACCTCTTATTTTTCATCATCTTTCACTCACACTTGTGAGGTCTGAAATTTGTGCCCTAATTAGGGTTTTGTGACTGAAATTTAGTGCACACTTGTTGAAGGAAAGCTAATCTTGGTGTTTTTTGGGCATTTTCTTGGTGGAAAGTCTACAACTAGGTGATATGCTAGATTCTTCTTGGTGAATGTAAGTAAAATTCTGCAATTTTTCTTTCTTTTGAGTGGTTATAGTATCTTTACTTTGCATTTTGCTAAAGATTATGAAATTGCTAGCTTGAAACCCTAGGAGATTAAGCACATGTTATTGTCCTTTTCTCAATTGCTATCCACCTACTAGATTGTGCCAAGGAGTCGTTTTTCTTGAAGCCATTGCTAAGGGCCTTGCCATTGCAACACCCTAGCACTTGTTGCTTCATCTTAGTTGTCACTTGCTTCATTCTTTGAGTTAAAGAGGGAGGAAAATCTACTAAGGCCTAGGGCTACCTACATCTTAGTAGTCATTTTCCCCTAGGGTTTGGTGGTTGAAGCCTTGGCTTACCAACACTTCATCCATCAACTCCACTTGTCTTTGGCTCTCTTATTATCATCCTGCTTCTTCAACATTTGCTGCCACTTTATTGACTCCATTTTGCCCTAAGAAAGCACTAGTCTAAGACCTCCATTGAGTATTTGATCAACACAACCTTCAAAACCTATTCTTTGAACAACCTACTAACACTTTCTAACCCTAGAATGGCTTGATCTACTAACCTACTTCTTGTTGTTATTAAAGTAAGTTAAAGCCATTTAATGCAGCATTAAAAGCTCATAAAGCAATTGTAAAGGTTGAATTATAGTTTGTCTTATGTGCTTTTGTCAAATGGTAATGATATGACTTCAATGGTTAATGGTTTTTTTAGTCATTTTGAAGCTAGTTTTAAGACATTTATGAGAAGTATTGCTTTATAAACATCGTTGTTATAAGATTTATGTTTACTTCATCATATTCAGCAAACTGCTTTATTTAAGAAAGTTAATGGTTTTATGAAGTGCTAACCAGCAAGTGCTCTTGCAAATATATAGTTTTCCTGTTGCTTTGTTTTGGGCAGGTACACTTCTGGTATACTATCTCTTAATTGGTTATTTAAACCGGACTTTCTGATCGGTGGTGACTTGTGAGAGGGGATCTTCTACCTAGCTACTTTCCCTTTGCCTTCTCAAAACCCCAAGTCACCGGGGACGTCTCCCCTGGGCCTACCACCCTAAATAGAAAGAGACATCCTATTGAGGTGACAGTGATAGGTTAGTCTCTCGTTATGCCAATTTGCTTTTCTTTTACCTTCTCTTCTATCAAAGTCCAAATTGTGCGATAACAATGCCAAGAGGTAGAGATCCTTGGTGAGATGCCAAGGTAGAGATCTTTGGTGAGATGCCAAGATCATGATCTTTGGTGAGATGCCAAGATCAAGGCTTGGATCAAGAAGGACTTTGATTCATGGAGATCTCGGATAGGTGGAGATGAACTTCCATCTAGAGATCATGCAGGTCGAGCAGATCAGAGTCAGAGGCCACTTCTGATGACATGGTACAACCATACTCACCGAGTATTTGCTAGTAGGCAATAGTGTCCATTGTAGGGACGAGATTGGAGAGGTGAGTGACACTTTCCTCGGTAAGAGGGAGTGTTGAGATTTGGGTACCTTGGAAAGTGGTCCCCTTGTGTTTGTGAGTCTCTAAACACAAAGGGGGAGACTATTACCCTTAATGCTTTACTTTATGTTCTAATTTCACTTTGACTTAGGAGATTTAAGTCAAAAGTGAAATATGTCACTTAAGTCATAAAGTAACAATTAATTCACTTTGTGGGTGAATTAATAGACATAAAGCAAACTAAGGAAACTTGAGAAAGTGGGTTTTCTAAGTGAGATTTTTGAGATTAAATCTCACCCATTGATTAGACATGGCTAGATTGAATCTAGGCCATTGGTCTTTTAGGTTTGGCCAAAGAGAGGCTAAAGGAGGGAAAAGGTTAAGGATGAGGCTCATTGTTCACTTGCTCACTTGAGAGATTTGGATGAGGAGAAGAGAAGTGAAGAGAAAGACAGAGTGAGGGTTTGGAGGCACTTCGGTGCATTCTTGAGGAGAGGAAGGGCGCACAAGGGTTGGAGCTTGGCTTCTTGAACTAGGAAGGCGCAAGCTTGTGTGAGAGGGTGCTTCCATGGACTTGGGCGCACATGCATGAGCAAGGGCGCATTCTAGGAGGAAGGGCGCACTTGCTTGAGGTGCTTACAAGGCTTGTAGAGGACGCACCAAGGTTGTGAGGAATCACCTTAGTAGAGGAAGGGATTTGTGTGAGAGGGGCACACCCAAGGAAAAGGGGCGCATGTGTTGAGACTTGTACATGAGGAGGGTGCACCAAAGAGAGGGGGCACACTTGTTCAAAGGCTTCACCAAACATCACAAGGATTCTTCAAGGGAGGTGCATTCTACAAGTGGGTAAAGGCAAAGTCAACTCAAGGAAAAGGCAAGGGCAAAGGAAAGAGGCTAGACGCTTAGCAAAGGAAGAAGGGCGCACCAAGGCAAAGGGTGCCTTTGTTCAAGGGCTAGCAAACACATCTACAAGGAACTCCAAAGCATCCAAAGTTGGGTTGCTATTGTACCAGGTTCACTTGTATTTATTTCCTTGTTGTACTTGTTATCGCAAGTTGTAGGTTGGGAAAAGCCCGACCCAACCACTAAAAGGCGACAACTAAGAGGTCACCTACCCACTGTCACCTTAGGAAAGTGTCCCCGTCACTTTAGAGATGAGGTAGTCATCTGAAGGGGGGAATCTCGGTGACCCTAAGGGGAATGAAATGGAAAAAGATGAAGATGGAGATGAAGTCCCTAGAGGTCAAATCTAAATGGTATGAAGGTCTTGGAATGAAGTCTTGGGAAGGTCCAAGGGTTGCCAAGTATGTTGAGTAACCTGCAAATGGTGAAATACATGCCCGAGACACAAGAAAAACAAACATATATTGCAATATATTCAACTAGACAAACAAGTTAAGCTTGTTGTCCCTAATAGCAGTTGTTAGTAAAAATGTATATCAGAAATAAAATGGCACCATAAGCTGCAAAATAAATGCTAGAAATCAAGTAGAAGATACAAGAGAAAAACTAGCAAAACTCAAGATGAAAGACCAAGATACTAACATGAAAAGATAAGGATGTTGTAAACACTTTTCTGCAGCAAATTATATCAGCCTTATGGCTGTAACATTCAATGTGTTACAGCAAGAAAGTCAGCCACCAAAACACCTCCAAATTTTGCCAAAAAGTGCGCTAGAGCAAGTAGGACAAGTGTGCAAACTTTGGACAATTTCCACTGGTTGATAAGAGAGTTATTCAAGCAATAGAGTTAGGGCTTCTGCAGCCCTAATGGCTGAAGATGTAAGTTTGTAACATCAACAAGAACTATCCTTTTGATGGGGACGCCCTTGTGGTTGTGATGGGCCTTAAGCACAAGGAGCACAATCCAAGTTGCAAGAAGTAAAAACGACAAGAAATTACGTTTCCCAATGCAATATTTTGTTTCTCCAATGCAAGATTAGTGCCTTTAGTTATGGGTTAATGGGGTCAAAAAGAGCTAGGATCACTAATCCCTTGGGGGTGTAAATCCTCTTACTTCCCAAGGTGAACGCTATTCCCGAGGTATTACTGTGTAAACGCTATTCCCCTTCAGGAATTGTATCCGTCTTCCCCATTTTGGTGCCCCTCAGCTTCTCCTGAAGCACCATCTTGCAATTCTGGTTAGGACTCTGATAAAGACTACAAAGAGACTGCCACATCTGATATGCATAGTCTTTGCCAGAAATGTGAGGAATCACATGGTCTTTCACTGCATCAAGGATTGTTCTCTTAGCTCTCTTGTTTTGTCTCTGAAACTCAACAAAGAGAACCACATCTGTAGGAGGTACTAAGGGATTCTCCATGATCTCCCATAACTCTCCCTCGTCCAAAATCATCACTATCCTTGCCTTCCAAGGCGACCAATTAGTTGCGCCCGCAAGTCTATCCTCCACCCTCAAACCTGCCACGGCCAATGCTGCCATCTGATGCTAAAACTGATACACTCTACCCAAGCAAAATCTGAACAACTGAAATCAGCCTCAAACAAACTAGTCTCAAGTGTGAAAAATGAGGCTGCCAACCAAGTGTAAATTTGC
This sequence comes from Picea mariana, assembly GCA_032191745.1. Lineage (NCBI taxonomy): Eukaryota > Viridiplantae > Streptophyta > Pinopsida > Pinales > Pinaceae > Picea > Picea mariana. The sequence goes on along the minus strand of JASDQU010224613.1, from coordinate 10,093 downwards.
CCAATAGGCACGAAAACCGAGGCACTTTCAAATCTGATTTTCCTTGTTGTTTTGGACTGAAAACTTGTTGTCAAAAACAGCCAACAGATCTGATCTTTGCCCCACAAAAATCTGCCCACTGAATGCTCCAACAATCAGCCAACACGCTTGCCCTGAAGCTCTGATACCATGAAGATTTTCAAGGAACTAGAAGGCTGCCCAACAGGTCTGTCTTTGACCTCTTGTTGGGCTCTAAGTTTGAGATAACAAAGCTGTCCTTGCTGCTGTTTTAGGATAGCAAACAGGTCCGAAAATTCTGCCCCAAATTCTGTCTTCAAACTGATGGTTAAATGCTCTTTTAAGGTGCCCTTGCAAGTGTTTTCGTGACTGATGTTAGCACATGCATAAACCTTAAAACATATAACACTCCTCTAGGATCTTTTAACAACTAAAGTAAGCTGAAAATAACTAAGCATGCATGACAAAAGAACACATCATGTTTTTGGTCAACATGACCCTGGAAAAACCCCCATGGGGAAAACCAGTTAGAGATAGATGTATATATTTGGAGATCTCAAAGCATGAGTACAAGAAGGAAATAAATACAAGTGAACCTAGTACAATAGCAACCCAACTTTGGATGCTTTGGAGTTCCTTGTAGATGTGCCTACTAGCCCTTGAACAAAGGCGCCCTTTGCCTTGGTGCACCCTTCTTCCTTTGCTAAGCCTCTAGCCTCTTTCCTTTGCCCTTTGTCTTTGCCTTGAGTTGACTTTGCCTTTACCCACTTGTAGAATGTGCCTCCCTTGAAAAAGCCTTGTGATGTTTGGTGAAGCCTTTGAACAAGTGCGCCCCCTCTCTTTGGTGCGCCCTCCTCTTGTACAAGCCTCAACACATGCGCCCCTTTGCCTCGGGTGCACCTCTCTCACACAAATCCCTTCCTCTACCAAGGTGATTCCTCACAACCTTGGTGCGCCCTCTACACGCCTTGCAAGCACCTCAAGCAAGTGCGCCCTTCCTCCTAGAATGCGCCCTTCCTCGTGCATGTGCGCCCAAGTCCATGGAAGCACCCTCTCACACAAGCTTGCGCCCTCCTAGCTCAAGAAGCCAAGCTCTAACCCTTGTGCGCCCTTCCTCTCCTCAATAATGCGCCCAAGTGTCTCCAAACCCTCACTCTCTCTTTCTCTTCACTTCTCTTCCCCTCACCCAAATCTCTCAGGTGAGAAAGTGAACAATGAGCCTCATCCTTACCCTTTTCCCTCCTTTAGCCTCTCTTTGGCTAAACCTAAAAGATCAATGGCCTAGATTCAATCTAGCCATGTCTAATCAATGGGTGAGATTTAATCTCAAAAATCTCACTTAGAAAACCCACTTTCTCAAGTTTCCTTAGTTTGTTTTATGTATATTAATTCACCCACAAAGTGAATTAATTGTCACCTTATGACTTAAGTGACATATTTCACTTTTCACTTAAATCTCCTAAGTCAAAGTGAAATTAAAACATAAAGTAAAGTATTAAGGGTAATAGTCTCCCCCTTTGTGTTTAGAGACTCACAAACACAAGGGGACCACTTTCCAAGGTACCCAAATCTCAACACTATAGGCACTCCTTATTGCTGTTGTCAAAAGTTGTATTTTCTTGTCCCATTAACCTATTTTGATCATTCAAGGGCGTTAATATAATTTCATTTCATGTCTCCAGAAGGGTTCAGCAAAGTTGCAAACCAAACATGATTTCTAAAAGCTTTAAAGGCTAGAAAATAGTTCGATTAGCTTAATTTCCACAGAACAGATGAGTACCATGATATTGGTCATGCAAAGAGACTGAGTTGCTGCTACAAACTTCTGGAGAACTGATAATGTTGTAATGCCTCAAAAAATTGGTTATACTGCTCAAAATTTTCAGCAATTAAGAAAACAGAAGAAAAGCTGACTTAAGAATGCAGTGCACTTTTTTATAGTTAGCACCACTGAGGATTTTCAGGAAACAAGTCTGTTAACACCATTTTCAACAAAGCATTGAAACAGGAAACTGCAAATTTTTACATTGAATTTTCTTTTATTTAAATTTTGTTTGATGAGCTTCCTCTTATAACACTTGGGAACCTAATTGCATTTCTCCCAACATAACTTCTACAGGTACTTCATAAATTTTGATAACAGTAATTTGTAATAAAATGAAGGAAAGAAACTTCCTGTAAGCAAATTGCTATATATAAGAGGATGTTTCATTTTCATCGCAGAAAAGGTTGTCATTCACTGTTTTTATTTATCATTTCAACGTTTTTTATTTGTTTCTTTGTTGTTGTCAGGTTGCTAAATTTCACAAATGTTACACTCCCATTGACCTCCAAAACTGTCCAACTTGGTAGTAATGTAATGTTTAAGTATTCACTTTGTTTCACAACCATTAATGATTACAGTCCCACTGACCTCCAAAACAGTCCCAATTAGTAGAATACAATGCTTTATGTATTAAATGTATTAAAGATGCAATGGCCATTTTTAGTTGGGCACCATACTCGCTAAATTAGAAGGAGGGTTACATTTAGATGATAGTGACAATATTAAAGGGGTGAACCTATTTTGGGTCGGCCTAGATGATGATTCTTAAACTTATCCGTCCAATTATGGAACAAATTTTATGTTATAAATATGTATTCCTATGCAACACACAATATAAAGTTTAGCAAGGATGGTATCCAAGCTTTTTAAATACATTTGGAAATAAACAATGGACCGCCCAATAAAACAGCTTCGATATATGCTCCAGGGAAAATTTAAAGAGCTTAACTTTACAAATAAAAGAATTTCACTTCAATTCACAGTCTGTTAACTCTTCAGACAAGATTGACAGTCCCCAAACAAGGTAAGATTCTTCTATTTGAATTGTTTGTTGATAAAATCTAGTCAAACCAACAGAACAAACCCACTAAGTAAAAAACACCTAAAATCACTAAACAAACCCCCAAAGAAAAACTTCCTTGAAGAAGCAAATGGAACAACATCTATTTCATAAGATGGCACTGACTATAATGTTATAACCAACCTCAAAGACACGTAGCCTAAATGAAAATCAGCTCACCTGCTTGAGTATCCTGTCTTCTGGCTTCGAAAGAGTGCCCATCAGAGTGCATTGTGACTTTCTACATCCAGGCAGCTCCAACTGGTTTCCTTTCGACACAGTTAATGCAGGGTCAAAAAAAGGATACAACACAAGTACAGTGACACTATTTCCTTCAAAACTTCAATAGAACAAAATTATATAAATAACTCTTTCAAAAATCTTTTTCAAGTACACGAGACGATGCATTAGTCAAACACTATAGAGGTCAGCAAGCAAAAACAATTGTCCTTGTGCAACATAATGCAACTCAAGATAGTATCATTGCTCCGATGAACCACAAATCTAAGGGTCACTTCCCAATGAAATGAAACGGATCCAACCAGTATTGAATTGGTTTATTTGCAGACTCTCATTGAAACATGTTATCAGCTAAAGATTGTGGTGACGGTAACTTCTACCAATTTTTGGAATTTCATGTGGTTTTCTTACCTCCTTGTAAGATATCTAGAGTTAATTCGCCAAGAATAAATTCCCTGACAGGTAACTCTATCCCAAGCCACCTAACTAAATGGTGAAAAAATAATGCGTCTTAGTGTATTTTAATGATAATCTGATTGTCAAAACTAAAAATATTCCCAACAGGCTTTGGTTCACTGGTGAGGTCAACAGAAGCTGTCAACCAGGGTTCCATTCTTGCTGTGGTCTGCAACTCTGCCCCACCCAAATGGCATTTTAAAAAAGGGATGACGCCAGGTGCAAGCGTCTAACAACTTTGGCAGAACAAATACCCTCAGACCTGGCACCCAACCCTAAGGAAGAAAATGTTATGTGGTACACCCCCTGACCTCAGGCGTGTTTCTCAAAGCAACTCCCAAACCACAAATAAACCAAAAATATCACAGATGAAAAAAAGTTTTGAGAAGGTAACCCAATATACATACCTTCACATGCAGACTACAGAGTTTATGAAGCGATACATGCTGAGAGTGCATTGACAAAGGATCCAAGCAGAGCACAGGCATCCCTTGAACATCAACTGTAAACTCAGCAGCATCGCCGAAAGGCCATCCATCTTGAGTCAATGTACAAAGAGTGCCTTCTGAGCACAGCGCCATCAGTGTCCTACAAGTTTCTGCTGGTGGAGGCATGGTTTGCAATGCCATTGACCCATCTGCTACGTTCTCAACTTTACCAATTGAAACATTGCATCTTGGAGCCCTTGAACTTCCACTAACATAATGTGCAATTGTCTTAAATCCAGACCAGCGTAAACGTATGGACTGTGTATTGGGGAAGCGATAGAGAGATAAAACTTTGGGTGTAGTAAATGCATTTTTAGCGAGATGGTTAGGAGGAAGACTGTAAGTAATGGGGATAGAATTGTACCTAAGTGGATGAGTCATTGAGRGATTTGTATGTTTGGAACACTTGGGTACTCTTTTTCAATAGTTTTGAACACTTAGGCACTCTTTTCCAAAAGATTTGGACAGTTTGTARGGCAAATTACAGCAATTCAATTAAATGGATACTGGATTTTTCCCTCAAGCGGAGGGCCTTTTTACTCAGATTTGAGCAAACGGGCACTCTTGTATAAGGATCTGAGGGAGGTCTTATCCTCRAAGAAATTTTTTAATTGGGTAGTGGCCAGATTTGTTTATATACAGTAACAAATACGACTACACCAGAAATAATTCCATCCAAAAAGATTGTCAAAAAATGTGGATAGGATACAGAGCATTCTGACGCTTTCGTTATGGGTATTCTTCAGYTTAGATTCTCTGTTACCATCTCCAGTCGTGAAAATGMTAAAAGGGCGAAAGGGCCATGGCTGACTTATCGTTTACTCTTCGTTCAACCTTTTATTCCCCTGTAAGCTTCATAAGCCATTCCTGTCCCCTATCAGCARATGGAATAACTAAAATATTAATTGATGGAAGGTTAGGATGATAGCGTGTTGGTATTGGCTGTAATCAGATGTGTAAAATTGTTGTACTTCTTATGGTGAGATTCACTCAAAGCTCTTTGTAGAGACCCACATTTTATATAAATAATGGTCTGGTTGAAATTTCGGCCGTTCTGTATTTTATATAATAAACGAACTAGAAACAAAGTGGAACAAAGATAGATAGGCTTTTGTTATATGGTTTACAATTAGTAAAACGTGATTGTTGTGAAGTTTCTGCATAGGTATTGGAGTTTAAAAGGTGGTTATAATTCGTGTGATCCTATGAGAAGAGTGAATAAAAACAAATTTTATATATATATATAACAGTAATTTTAAATAGTGAAAAGAGTAAGAAAGGAAATTGTAATTTTAAACAGTGATAAGAGTAAGAAAGGAAATTGTGATAATTATTTTTTAATTAAAATACAAAAATATTATAAAATTTAAAAAAAATGGGAATGCTGATTTTATTAATCTTTTTTAACAATTTTGTTATTCCCTATATTTTTAAAAATAATTAGCAATGTTGTTATTGTCAATATCTTTAATAGTCTCTACATGGTTTTCTTGGAATGTAATTTCCTAGTAGGTAGAGTTTGTGGACCTTTTTACCTTTCTCTAATGTGTGGGTATATGAATAAGTGTTATTTTGTTTCAACTTTATTGTTCCCACACATCTTGCACAACCTCTACTTTAGTGATTTTTTGGGTTCATTATGTTTCACATCTTAACATGTGGGTGTTGGTTTTTAGTTGAGCCATTACATGTTTTTCACACCATGATGTGTTTGATTTCAAAAAAAGTTGAATTTTAATTTTCTCTTACAACCTCTCCTCTAGTGATTCCTTGGATTCATTATGTTTCACATCTCAACATGTGGGCATTGGTTTTTAGTTGAGTCATCACATGTTTTTCACACCATGATGTGTTTAATTTCAAAGAAAGTTGAATTTTGATTTTCTCTTATTTATTGAAGTTATAGTAATTTTGTTTCCTATTAATATGTTTATTCTGATTTCTCCTTCTATAACATTATTTAATATAGAGTTTAAATATTTTTTTATTTGTTGGACAATAATCATATTTTGTATTCCAATCCTTAAACCAATAAACCCCATTATATTATTATTATGTTATTATATAATAACATAATAATAAGAGTATGAGTGGGTCTAATGGTTAACAACATGTGTTCCTCTTAAGAGGTCACAAGTTCAAATCTAGAGAGGGGTAGGGTATGTATACCTCTGTAGACGTAGTATGGGTATATTTAAGTCTAATTTTTTCTTTTATATATAGGGTAAGGAGAGCCCAAGGGGTTAGCTCAACCATTTATCGTTAATGTTGTTAAGCATTTGGTTGTTTAAGGTGTGTCCCTCAAAGTAGCATCTTGGTATCTCCATTCACTATTCTGCATGTTATTAGAGTGGTTTGTATGAATGATCACAACATGTGGTACTTAGAGTTTATCGCGTTGTTCTAGATAATTTGGATCATAATAAGCGTCATTAGGGTAAGTGATTCTCCAAATAGCAACTTCAAGGAGCATCCTTCATTGTCTAAGCTATCACTTCTAATGAGGATATCTAAGAGTATCTCTGGTTAAAAATCCAGTAAAATTGATGCAGAAAAGCTAGAAGATAAAGCTCATACAAGTGAGGGTTCAAGTTTAGTCCTAAAGAAATACTAAAAAATAGATTGTGGCACATTGTACATGTCTTTTGATTTCTGTATTCAAATTAAGTGTGACATAATTTATCTCAAAGAAGACATCCAATGGTATTATAGATTTGAATTTCATATCATATTTGGTTGATCATGAGCCCACAACTAAAGGATGGGGGCCTACTGATGCAAGTTTGATTCCTATATCATCTCAATCTATCTATGCGCTTTAGGCTAGTAACTTGTTGATTATGTGTTTATCGTTTTATGTGTTGGGCATTGTTGCACTTTATGACACTTTAATTTTGGTGGCTTGTGTGACATGTTTGGATTGGCTATGTTTTTTGTCTTTCAACTATAGCTTGTGGTGGTGGTTTTCATAACCATTTTTTTTAGAATTCATGTATTATCGTCTATGTATTAATAGAAATTTGAAGCATTTTATCACACGTGTGTGTGTGGCACAAAAATCAATGAGTTACAATCTGTATTTATAAAGAATAGCTAAAAATAGTAGCGTTTGGTAAATTGGTTATGATGCCTATTTGGAAGATCCAAATTATGTGTCACTTGTTGCGTTGGGAGAAAAAAATTGGACTATTACAATTTAAAATTTTATAGAAATTAGAGCATAAATCACATAGATATTACCTATACAAGGTTGCCTTGTCATCCAATCCCTACGAAGGGGTCAAAAATAGCAAATCGAAGTAAATTGAGCATAGTGTTTGATTAGTATGTCCAAATCAAGGGATTAAAAAATAAATTTGATGATAAAATAGAGGAGAGTATTATGTAAAATCTCGAGTCATTGTAGTGGGTGTTATAGAGATACAAAGGTTTCAAACTTGAGGTCATAAAAATCCCTAGCTCTACAATACATGTGGACAACTTAAGGCAACAGTATCATAACTTTCCAACCATAGCTTAGTTTGAGATCATGTATGAGTTTTTTTAAAGGAAAAACTAGATCTATCTTCTCACAATGTTTCAAATCCAAATAGGATCTAAAGATATTAGTACATCCCTTGTAAGTTTTCCCCTTAAACCCCAATTTTTTCTCTTTATTTTCCCTTTTT